>CANNZV010002555.1:0-93378 GCA_947561585.1 Caprella mutica | reverse complement strand
CTACAGCAAAGGAACTTTATACAGCAAAGGATCTATCTACAGTGAGGGATCTTTTTCCAGCGAAGGATAAATCTACAGCAAAGGATCTATTTACAGCGAAGGATCGGTCTACAGCAAAGGATCTATCTTAAGCAAATGATCTATCTACAGCAAAGGATCTATCTAAAGCCAATGATCTATCTACAACAAAGGATCTATTTACAGCAGAGGAACTTTATACAGCAAAGGATCTATCTACAGCAAAGGATCTATCTACAGCAAAGAATTTATCTACACCAAAGGATCTTTCTACAGTGCAGGATCTGTCAACAACAGAGGATCTATCTACAGCAAATGATCTATTTACAGCAAAAGATCTTTCTACAATAGAGGATCTTCCTACATTAAAGGATCTATCTACAGCAAATGATCTATCTACAGCAAAGTGATCTATCTACAGTAAGGGATCTATCAACAGCAAAGAATCTATCTACACCAAAGGATCTTTCTACAGCGAAAGATCTGTCAACAGCAAAGTATCTTTCTACTGCAAAGGATCTATTTACAGCAGAAGATCTATCTACAGCAGAGGTTCTTTCTACAGCAAAGGATCTCTCAACAGCAAAGGATATATTCACTTTATGGTATCTATCTACAGCAAAGGTTTTATCTACAGTAATGGATCTATCTACAGAAAAGGATCTATCTACAGAAAAGGATCTATTTACAGCGAAGGATCGATCTACAGCAAAGGATCTATCTACAGCAAAGGATCTATCTACAGCAAAGGATCTATCTACAGTCAAGGATTTATCTACTGCAAAGGATCTATCTACAGCAAAGGATCAATCTACAATTAAGGATCTATCTCAAGCAAAGGATCTATCTACAGCAAAGGATCAATTTAAAGCCAATGATCTATTTACAACAAAGGATCTACTTACAGCAGATGAACTTTATACAGCAAAGAATCTATCTACACCAAAGGATCTTTCTACAGTGCATGATCTGTCAACAACAGAGGATCTATCTACAGCAAATGATCTATTTACAGCAAAAGATCTTTCTACAATAGAGGATCTTCCTACATTAAAGGATCTATCTACAGCAAATGATCTATCTACAGCAAAGTGATCTATCTACAGTAAGGGATCTATCTACAGCAAAGAATCTATCTACACCAAAATATCTTTCTACAGCGAAAGATCTGTCAACAGCAAAGTATCTTTCTACTGCAAAGGATCTATTTACAGCAGAAGATCTATCTACAGCAGAGGTTCTTTCTACAGCAAAGGATCTCTCAACAGCAAAGGATATATTCACTTTATGGTATCTATCTACAGCAAAGGTTTTATCTACAGTAATGGATCTATCTACAGAAAAGGATCTATCTACAGAAAAGGATCTATCTACAGAAAAGGATTTATCTACAGCGAAGGATCTATCTACAGCAAGGGATCTATCTACAGCAAAGGATCTATCTACGGCAAAGGATTTATTATTTTATTTATAGCAAAGGATCTTAGATTTATTTACATCAAAAGATCTATCTACGATAAATGATCTATCTACAACAAAGGATCTATCTACAGTAATGGATCAATCTACAGCAAAGTATTTTTCTACAGTAAAAGAACTATCTACAGCAAAGGATCCATCTACAGCAATGGATTTATCTACAGCAAATGATCCATCTACAGCAAAGGATCTATCTTCAGCAAAGGATCTTCCTACAGAATAGGATCTATCTACAGCAAAGGTTCTATCTACAATATGTGATCTGTTTACAGCATAGGATCTATCTACAGCGAAAGATTTATCTACAGCAAATGATCAATCTATAGCGAAGGTTATATCTACAGTAAAGGAACTCTATACAGCCAAAGGATCCATTTATAGCGAAGGATCTATCTACAACAAAGGATCTATCTACAGCAAAGGATCTATTTATAGCGGAGAATCTTTCTACAGCAAAGGATCTACTAAAGCAAAGAATATATCTTCAGCAAAGGATCTATCTACAGCAAAGGATCTATCTACAGCAAAGGACCTATCTACAGTAAGGGATCTATTTACAGCGAAGGATCAATCTACATCAAAGGATCTATCTACAGCAAAGGATCTATCTACAGCATAGGATCTATCTACAGCAAAGGATCTATCTTCAGTAAGGGATCTATTTACAGCGAAGGATCGATCTACAGCAAAGGATCTATCTACAGCAAAGGATCTATCTACAGCAAAGGATCTATCTACAGTCAAGGATTTATCTACTGCAAAGGATCTATCTACAGCAAAGGATCAATCTACAATTAAGGATCTATCTCAAGCTAAGGATCTATCTACAGCAAAGGATCAATTTAAAGCCAATGATCTATTTACAACAAAGGATCTACTTACAGCAGATGAACTTTATACAGCAAAGGATCTATCTACAGCAAAGGATCTATCTACAGCAAAATAATCTATCAACAGTAAGGGATCTATCTACAGCAAAGAATCTATCTACACCAAAGGATCTTTCTACAGTGCAGGATCTGTCAACAGCAAAGGATCTATCTACAGCAAATGATCTATTTACAGCAAAAGATCTTTCTACAACAGTGGATCTTTCTACATTAAAGGATCTATCTACAGCAAAAGATCTATCCACAGCAAAGTGATCTATCTACAGTAGGGGATCTATCTACAGTAGGGGATCTATCTACAGCAAAGAATCTATCTACACCAAAGGATCTTTCTACAGCGGAAGATCTGTCAACAGCAAAGGATTTTTCTACTGCAAAGGATCTATTTACAGCAATGGATCTATTTACTGTATGGGATCTATCTACAGCAAAGCTTTTATCTACAGTAAAGGATCTATCTACAGAAAAGGATCTATCTACAGAAAAGAATTTATCTACAACGAAGGATCTATCTACAGCAAAGGATCTATCTACAGCAAAGGATCTATCTACGGCAAAGGATTTATATATTTATTTATAGCAAAGGATCTTAGATCTATTTACATCAGAGGATCTATCTACAATAAATGATCTACCTACTACAAAAGATCTATCTACAGCAAAGGATCTTTCTACAACAAAGAATCTATTTACAGCAAAGAATCTATCTACAGTAAAGGATCTATCTACAGCAAAGGATCTATCTACAGCAAAGGATCTATCTACAGCAAGGGATCTATTTACAGTATAGGATAAATCTACAGCAAAGGATCTATCTACAATAAACGATATATCTACAGCGAAAGATCTATCTACAGCAAAGGATCCATCTACAGCAAAAGATCTATCTACAGTAAAGGATCTATTTACTGCAAACGATCTGTCCACTTCAAAGGATCTATCTACAACAAAGAATCTATCTACAGCAAAGAATCTATGTTCAGAAAAGAATCTATCAACAGCAAGGGATCTATCTACAGCATAGGATCTATCTGCAGAAAAGGATCTATCTACAGTAAGGGATCTTCTTGCAGCGAAGGATCAATCTACAGCAAAGGATCTATTTACAGCGAAGGATCGGTCTACAGCAAAGGATCTATCTACAACAATGGATCTATCTACAGCAAAGGAACTTTATACAGCAAAGGATCTATCTACAGTAAGGGATCTTTTTCCAGCGAAGGATAAATCTACAGCAAAGGATCTATTTACAGCGAAGGATCGGTCTACAGCAAAGGATCTATCTTAAGCAAATGATCTATCTACAGCAAAGGATCTATCTAAAGCCAATGATCTATCTACAACAAAGGATCTATTTACAGCAGAGGAACTTTATACAGCAAAGGATCTATCTACAGCAAAGGATCTATCTACAGCAAAGAATTTATCTACACCAAAGGATCTTTCTACAGTGCAGGATCTGTCAACATGGATCTTCCTACTACAGCGAAGGATCCTATCAACAACAAAGAATCTATCTACAGCAAAAAATATATCTACAGTAAAGGCTCTATCCACAGCAAGGCATCTATCTACAGCAAAGCATCTATCTACAGCAAAGGATCTATCTACAGCAAGGGATCTATCGACAGTAAAGGATCTATCTACAGCAAAGGATCCATCTACAGCAAATGATCTATCTACAGTCAAGGATCTATCAAGAGCAAAGGATCTATATGCAGCAAAAGATCTGGTAACAGCAAAAGTTCTATATTCTGCAAAGGATCTATCTACAGCAAAGGATCTATCTACAGAAAAGTATATATCTACAGCAGAGGATCTATATACAGCAAAGGATTTTATCTACAGAAAAGGATTTATCTACAGCAAAGGATCTATCTACAGCAAAGGATCTATCTACAGCAAAGGATCTATCTACGGCGAAGAATTTATTCTTTTATTTATAGCAAAGGATCTTAGATCCATTTACATCAAAAGATCTATCTACGATAAATGATCTATCTACAACAAAGGATCTATCTACAGCAATGGATCAATCTACAGCAAAGTATTGTTCTACAGTAAAAGAACTATCTGCAGCAAAGGATCCATCTACAGCAAAGGATTTATCTACAGCAAATGATCCATCTACAGCAAAGGATCTATCTTCAGCAATGGATCTTTCTACATAATAGGATCTATCTACAGCAAAGGATCTATGTGCAATATGTGATCTATTTACATTAAAGGATCTATCTACATCAAAGGATCTATCTACAGCAAAGGATCTATTTAAAGCGGAGAATCTTTCTACAGCAAAGGATCTACTACAGCAAAGGATCTATCTTCAGCAAAGGATCTATCTACAGCAAAGGATCTATCTACAGCAAAGGACCTATCTACAGTAAGGGATCTATTTATAGCGAAGGATCAATCTACAGCAAAGCATTTATCTACAGCAAAGGATCTATCTACAGCATAGAATCTATCTACAGCAAAGAATCTATCTACAGCAAAGGATCTATCTACAGCAAAGGATCTATCTACAGTCAAGGATTTATCTACTGCAAAGGATCTATCTACAGCAAAGGATCAATCTACAGTTAAGGATCTATCTTAAGCAAAGGATCTATCTACAGCAAAGGATCAATCTAAAGCCAATGATCTATTCACATCAAAGGATTTATTAACAGCAGAGGAACTTTATACAGCAAAGGATCTATCTACAGCAAAGTATCCATCTACAACAAAGGATCTATCTACAGCAAAGTAATCTATCTACAGTAAGGGATCTATCTACAGCAAAGGATCTGTCTACAGCAAAGTAATCTATCTACAGTAAGGGATCTGTCAACAGCAAAGGATCTTTCTACTGCAAAGGATCTATTTACAGCAGAAGATCTTTCTACAGCAGAATATCTTTCTACAGCAAAGGATCTCTCTAAAGCAAAGGATATATTTACAGTATGGGATCTATCCAAAGCAAAGGATCTATTTACAGTATGGGATCTATCTACAGCAAATCTTTTATCTACAGTAAATGATCTATCTACAGAAAAGGATCTATCTACAGAAGAGGATTTATCTACAGCGAAGGATCTATCTACAGCAAAGGATCTATCTACAGCAAAGAATCTATCTACGGCAAAGGATTTATATATTTATTTATAGCAAAGGATCTTAGATCTATTTACATCAGTGGATCTATCTACAATAAATGATCTATCTACTACAAAAGATCTATCTTCAGCAAAGGATCTATCTACAACAAAGAATCTAAATACAGCAAAAAATCTATCTACAGTAAAGGATCTATCTACAGCAATGGATCAATCTACAGCAAAGTATTTTTCTACAGTAATAGAACTATCTACAGCAAAGGATCCATCTACAGCAAAGGATTTATCTACAGCAAATGATCCATCTACAGCAAAGGATCTATCTTCAGCAATGGATCTTTCTACAGAATAGGATCTATCTACAGCAAAGGATCTATCTACAATATGTGATCTATTTACATTAAAGGATCTATCTATAGCGAAGGATGTATCTACAGCAAATGATCAATCTATAGCTAAGGATATATCTACAGTAAAGGAACTCTATACAGCCAAAGGATCCATTTACAGAAAAGGATCTATCTACATCAAAGGATCTATCTACAGCAAATGATCTATTCAAAGCGGAGAATCTTTCTACAGCAAAGGATCTACTACAGCAAAGGATCTATCTTCAGCAAAGGATCTATCTACAGCAAAGGATCTATCTACAGCAAAGGACCTATCAACAGTAAGGGATCTATTTACAGCGAAGGATCAATCTACAGCAAAGCATTTATCTACAGCAAAGGATCTATCTACAGCATAGAATCTATCTACAGCAAAGAATCTATCTACAGCAAAGGATCTATCTACAGCAAAGGATCTATCTACAGTCAAGGATTTATCTACTGCAAAGGATCTATCTACAGCAAAGGATCAATCTACAGTTAAGGATCTATCTTAAGCAAAGGATCTATCTACAATAAACGATATATCTACAGCGAAAGATCTATCTACAGCAAAGGATCCATCTACAGCAAAAGATCTATCTACAGTAAAGGATCTATTTACTGCAAACGATCTGTCCACTTCAAAGGATCTATCTACAACAAAGAATCTATCTACAGCAAAGAATCTATGTTCAGAAAAGAATCTATCAACAGCAAGGGATCTATCTACAGCATAGGATCTATCTGCAGAAAAGGATCTATCTACAGTAAGGGATCTTTTTGCAGCGAAGGATAAATCTACAGCAAAGGATCTATTTACAGCGAAGGATCGGTCTACAGCAAAGGATCTATCTACAACAATGGATCTATCTACAGCAAAGGAACTTTATACAGCAAAGGATCTATCTACAGTAAGGGATCTTTTTCCAGCGAAGGATAAATCTACAGCAAAGGATCTATTTACAGCGAAGGATCGGTCTACAGCAAAGGATCTATCTTAAGCAAATGATCTATCTACAGCAAAGGATCTATCTAAAGCCAATGATCTATCTACAACAAAGGATCTATTTACAGCAGAGGAACTTTATACAGCAAAGGATCTATCTACAGCAAAGGATCTATCTACAGCAAAGAATTTATCTACACCAAAGGATCTTTCTACAGTGCAGGATCTGTCAACATGGATCTTCCTACTACAGCGAAGGATCCTATCAACAACAAAGAATCTATCTACAGCAAAAAATATATCTACAGTAAAGGCTCTATCCACAGCAAGGCATCTATCTACAGCAAAGCATCTATCTACAGCAAAGGATCTATCTACAGCAAGGGATCTATCGACAGTAAAGGATCTATCTACAGCAAAGGATCCATCTACAGCAAATGATCTATCTACAGTCAAGGATCTATCAAGAGCAAAGGATCTATATGCAGCAAAAGATCTGGTAACAGCAAAAGTTCTATATTCTGCAAAGGATCTATCTACAGCAAAGGATCTATCTACAGAAAAGTATATATCTACAGCAGAGGATCTATATACAGCAAAGGATTTTATCTACAGAAAAGGATTTATCTACAGCAAAGGATCTATCTACAGCAAAGGATCTATCTACAGCAAAGGATCTATCTACGGCGAAGAATTTATTCTTTTATTTATAGCAAAGGATCTTAGATCCATTTACATCAAAAGATCTATCTACGATAAATGATCTATCTAAAACAAAGGATCTATCTACAGCAATGGATCAATCTACAGCAAAGTATTGTTCTACAGTAAAAGAACTATCTGCAGCAAAGGATCCATCTACAGCAAAGGATTTATCTACAGCAAATGATCCATCTACAGCAAAGGATCTATCTTCAGCAATGGATCTTTCTACATAATAGGATCTATCTACAGCAAAGGATCTATGTGCAATATGTGATCTATTTACATTAAAGGATCTATCAATAGCGAAGGATGTATCTACAGCAAATGATCAATCTATAGCTAAGGATATATCTACAGTAAAGAAATTCTATACAGCCAAAGGATCCATTTACAGCAAAGGATCTATCTACATCAAAGGATCTATCTACAGCAAAGGATCTATTTAAAGCGGAGAATCTTTCTACAGCAAAGGATCTACTACAGCAAAGGATCTATCTTCAGCAAAGGATCTATCTACAGCAAAGGATCTATCTACAGCAAAGGACCTATCTACAGTAAGGGATCTATTTATAGCGAAGGATCAATCTACAGCAAAGCATTTATCTACAGCAAAGGATCTATCTACAGCATAGAATCTATCTACAGCAAAGAATCTATCTACAGCAAAGGATCTATCTACAGCAAAGGATCTATCTACAGTCAAGGATTTATCTACTGCAAAGGATCTATCTACAGCAAAGGATCAATCTACAGTTAAGGATCTATCTTAAGCAAAGGATCTATCTACAGCAAAGGATCAATCTAAAGCCAATGATCTATTCACATCAAAGGATTTATTAACAGCAGAGGAACTTTATACAGCAAAGGATCTATCTACAGCAAAGTATCCATCTACAACAAAGGATCTATCTACAGCAAAGTAATCTATCTACAGTAAGGGATCTATCTACAGCAAAGGATCTGTCTACAGCAAAGTAATCTATCTACAGTAAGGGATCTGTCAACAGCAAAGGATCTTTCTACTGCAAAGGATCTATTTACAGCAGAAGATCTTTCTACAGCAGAATATCTTTCTACAGCAAAGGATCTCTCTAAAGCAAAGGATATATTTACAGTATGGGATCTATCCAAAGCAAAGGATCTATTTACAGTATGGGATCTATCTACAGCAAATCTTTTATCTACAGTAAATGATCTATCTACAGAAAAGGATCTATCTACAGAAGAGGATTTATCTACAGCGAAGGATCTATCTACAGCAAAGGATCTATCTACAGCAAAGAATCTATCTACGGCAAAGGATTTATATATTTATTTATAGCAAAGGATCTTAGATCTATTTACATCAGTGGATCTATCTACAATAAATGATCTATCTACTACAAAAGATCTATCTTCAGCAAAGGATCTATCTACAACAAAGAATCTAAATACAGCAAAAAATCTATCTACAGTGAAGGATCTATCTACAGCAATGGATCAATCTACAGCAAAGTATTTTTCTACAGTAATAGAACTATCTACAGCAAAGGATCCATCTACAGCAAAGGATTTATCTACAGCAAATGATCCATCTACAGCAAAGGATCTATCTTCAGCAATGGATCTTTCTACAGAATAGGATCTATCTACAGCAAAGGATCTATCTACAATATGTGATCTATTTACATTAAAGGATCTATCTATAGCGAAGGATGTATCTACAGCAAATGATCAATCTATAGCTAAGGATATATCTACAGTAAAGGAACTCTATACAGCCAAAGGATCCATTTACAGAAAAGGATCTATCTACATCAAAGGATCTATCTACAGCAAATGATCTATTCAAAGCGGAGAATCTTTCTACAGCAAAGGATCTACTACAGCAAAGGATCTATCTTCAGCAAAGGATCTATCTACAGCAAAGGATCTATCTACAGCAAAGGACCTATCAACAGTAAGGGATCTATTTACAGCGAAGGATCAATCTACAGCAAAGCATTTATCTACAGCAAAGGATCTATCTACAGCATAGAATCTATCTACAGCAAAGAATCTATCTACAGCAAAGGATCTATCTACAGCAAAGGATCTATCTACAGTCAAGGATTTATCTACTGCAAAGGATCTATCTACAGCAAAGGATCAATCTACAGTTAAGGATCTATCTTAAGCAAAGGATCTATCTTTAGCAAAGGATCAATCTAAAGCCAATGATCTATTTACATCAAAGGATTTATTAACAGCAGAGGATCTATCTACAGTAAAGTAATCTATCTACAGTAAGGGATCTATCTACTACAAAAGATCTATCTACAGCAAAGGATCTATCTACAACAAATAATCTAAATACATCAAAAAAATCTATCTACAGTAAAGATCTATCTACAGCAAAGGATCTATCTACAGCAAAGGATCTATCTACAGCAAGGGATCTATCTACAGTATAGGATCTATCTACAGCAAAGGATTTATCTACAATAAACGATATATCTACAGCGAAGGATCTATCTACAGCAAAGGATCCATCTACAGCAAAGGATCTATCTACAGTAAAGGATCTATTTACTGCGAAGGATCTGTCCACAGCAAAGGATCTATCTACAACAAAGAATCTATCTACAGCAAAGAATCTATGTTCAGCAAAGAATCTATCAAGAGCAAAGGATCTATCTACAGCAAAGGATCAATCTACAGCAAAAAATCAATCCACAGCAAAGGATTTATCTACAGTAAAGTAGCTATATACAGCAGAGGATCCATCTACAGGAAAGGATCTACAGACAGCAAAGGATCTATCTACAGCAAAAGATCTATATACAGCAAAAGTTCTATCTACAGCAAAGGATCTATCTACAGGAAGGGATCTATCTACAGGAACGGATCTATCTACAGCGAAGGATCTATCTACAGCAAGGGATCTATCTACAGCAAAGTGATCTATCCACAGTAAGGGATTTATCTACAGCAAAGAATCAATCTACACCAAAGGATCTTTCTACAGTGCAGAATCTGTCAACAGCAAAGGATCTATCTACAGCAAATGATCTATTTACAGCAAAAGATCATTCTACAACAGAGAATCTTTCTACCTTAAAGGATCTATCTACAGCAAAAGATCTAACTACAGCAAAGTGATCTATCTACAGCAAAGGACCTATCTACAGTAAGGGATCTATTTATAGCGAAGGATCAATCTACAGCAAAGCATTTATCTACAGCAAAGGATCTATCTACAGCATAGAATCTATCTACAGCAAAGAATCTATCTACAGCAAAGGATCTATCTACAGCAAAGGATCTATCTACAGTCAAGGATTTATCTACTGCAAAGGATCTATCTACAGCAAAGGATCAATCTACAGTTAAGGATCTATCTTAAGCAAAGGATCTATCTACAGCAAAGGATCAATCTAAAGCCAATGATCTATTCACATCAAAGGATTTATTAACAGCAGAGGAACTTTATACAGCAAAGGATCTATCTACAGCAAAGTATCCATCTACAACAAAGGATCTATCTACAGCAAAGTAATCTATCTACAGTAAGGGATCTATCTACAGCAAAGGATCTGTCTACAGCAAAGTAATCTATCTACAGTAAGGGATCTGTCAACAGCAAAGGATCTTTCTACTGCAAAGGATCTATTTACAGCAGAAGATCTTTCTACAGCAGAATATCTTTCTACAGCAAAGGATCTCTCTAAAGCAAAGGATATATTTACAGTATGGGATCTATCCAAAGCAAAGGATCTATTTACAGTATGGGATCTATCTACAGCAAATCTTTTATCTACAGTAAATGATCTATCTACAGAAAAGGATCTATCTACAGAAGAGGATTTATCTACAGCGAAGGATCTATCTACAGCAAAGGATCTATCTACAGCAAAGAATCTATCTACGGCAAAGGATTTATATATTTATTTATAGCAAAGGATCTTAGATCTATTTACATCAGTGGATCTATCTACAATAAATGATCTATCTACTACAAAAGATCTATCTTCAGCAAAGGATCTATCTACAACAAAGAATCTAAATACAGCAAAAAATCTATCTACAGTGAAGGATCTATCTACAGCAATGGATCAATCTACAGCAAAGTATTTTTCTACAGTAATAGAACTATCTACAGCAAAGGATCCATCTACAGCAAAGGATTTATCTACAGCAAATGATCCATCTACAGCAAAGGATCTATCTTCAGCAATGGATCTTTCTACAGAATAGGATCTATCTACAGCAAAGGATCTATCTACAATATGTGATCTATTTACATTAAAGGATCTATCTACAGCAAATGATCCATCTACAGCAAAGGATCTATCTTCAGCAATGGATCTTTCTACAGAATAGGATCTATCTACAGCAAAGGATCTATCTACAATATGTGATCTATTTACATTAAAGGATCTATCTATAGCGAAGGATGTATCTACAGCAAATGATCAATCTATAGCTAAGGATATATCTACAGTAAAGGAACTCTATACAGCCAAAGGATCCATTTACAGAAAAGGATCTATCTACATCAAAGGATCTATCTACAGCAAATGATCTATTCAAAGCGGAGAATCTTTCTACAGCAAAGGATCTACTACAGCAAAGGATCTATCTTCAGCAAAGGATCTATCTACAGCAAAGGATCTATCTACAGCAAAGGACCTATCAACAGTAAGGGATCTATTTACAGCGAAGGATCAATCTACAGCAAAGCATTTATCTACAGCAAAGGATCTATCTACAGCATAGAATCTATCTACAGCAAAGAATCTATCTACAGCAAAGGATCTATCTACAGCAAAGGATCTATCTACAGTCAAGGATTTATCTACTGCAAAGGATCTATCTACAGCAAAGGATCAATCTACAGTTAAGGATCTATCTTAAGCAAAGGATCTATCTTTAGCAAAGGATCAATCTAAAGCCAATGATCTATTTACATCAAAGGATTTATTAACAGCAGAGGATCTATCTACAGTAAAGTAATCTATCTACAGTAAGGGATCTATCTACTACAAAAGATCTATCTACAGCAAAGGATCTATCTACAACAAATAATCTAAATACATCAAAAAAATCTATCTACAGTAAAGATCTATCTACAGCAAAGGATCTATCTACAGCAAAGGATCTATCTACAGCAAGGGATCTATCTACAGTATAGGATCTATCTACAGCAAAGGATTTATCTACAATAAACGATATATCTACAGCGAAGGATCTATCTACAGCAAAGGATCCATCTACAGCAAAGGATCTATCTACAGTAAAGGATCTATTTACTGCGAAGGATCTGTCCACAGCAAAGGATCTATCTACAACAAAGAATCTATCTACAGCAAAGAATCTATGTTCAGCAAAGAATCTATCAAGAGCAAAGGATCTATCTACAGCAAAGGATCAATCTACAGCAAAAAATCAATCCACAGCAAAGGATTTATCTACAGTAAAGTAGCTATATACAGCAGAGGATCCATCTACAGGAAAGGATCTACAGACAGCAAAGGATCTATCTACAGCAAAAGATCTATATACAGCAAAAGTTCTATCTACAGCAAAGGATCTATCTACAGGAAGGGATCTATCTACAGGAACGGATCTATCTACAGCGAAGGATCTATCTACAGCAAGGGATCTATCTACAGCAAAGTGATCTATCCACAGTAAGGGATTTATCTACAGCAAAGAATCAATCTACACCAAAGGATCTTTCTACAGTGCAGAATCTGTCAACAGCAAAGGATCTATCTACAGCAAATGATCTATTTACAGCAAAAGATCATTCTACAACAGAGAATCTTTCTACCTTAAAGGATCTATCTACAGCAAAAGATCTAACTACAGCAAAGTGATCTATCTACAGTAAGGGATCTATCTACAGCAAAGAATCTATCTATACCGAAGGATCTTTTTACAGCGAAAGATCTGTCTACAGCAAAGGACCTTTCTACTGCAAAGGATCTATTTACAGCAAAAAATATTTCTACGGCAGAATATCTTTCTACAGCAAAGGATCTCTCTAAAGCAAAGGATCTATTTACAGTATGGGATCTATCTACAGCAAAGCTTTTATCTACAGTAAATGATCTATCTACAGAAATGGATCTATCTACAGAAGAGGATTTATCTACAGCGAAGGATCTATCTACAGCAAAGGATCTATCTACAGCAAAGGATCTATCTACGGAAAAGGATTTATATATATATTTATAGCAAAGGATCTTAGATCTATTTACATCAGTGGATCTATCTACAATAAATGATCTATCTACTACAAAAGATCTATCTACAGCAAAGGATCTATCTACAACAAAGAATCTATCTACAGCAAAAAATCTATCTACAGTAAAGGATCTATATACAGCAAAGGATCTATCTACAGCAATGGATCTATCTACAGCAAAGGATCTATCTACAGCAAGGGATCTATCTACAGTATAGGATCTATCTACAGCAAAGGATCTATCTACAATAAACGATATATCTACAGCGAAGGATCTCTCTACAGCAAAGGATCCATCTACAGCAAAGGATCTATCTACAGTGAAGGATCTATTTACTGCAAAGGATCTGTCCACAGCAAAGGATCTATTTACAGCAAAGAATCAATGTTCAGCAAATAATCTATCAACAGTAAAGGATCTATCTACAGCAAAGGATCAATCTACAGCAAAAAATCAATCCACAGCAAAGGATCTATCTACAGTAAAGTAGCTATATACAGCGAAGGATCCATCTACAGGAAAGGATCTATAGACAGCAAAGGATCTATCTACAGCAAAAGATATATTAACAGCAAAAGTTCTATCTACAGCAAATGATCTCTCTTCAGGAAAGGATCTATATACAGGGAAGGATCTATCTACAGCAAAGGATCTATCTACAGTAAAGGATCTATCTACATCATATGATCAATCTACAGCAGTTTACAGTTAAGGATCTATCAACAGCAAAAGATCTATCTACAATATGGGATATATCTACAGTAAAAGATCTATCTACTACAAAGGATCTATCTACAGCAAACGATCTATCAACAACAAAGAATCTATCTACAGCAAAAAATATATCTACAGTAAAGGCTCTATCCACAGCAAGGCATCTATCTACAGCAAAGCATCTATCTACAGCAAAGGATCTATCTACAGCAAGGGATCTATCGACAGTAAAGGATCTATCTACAGCAAAGGATCCATCTACAGCAAATGATCTATCTACAGTCAAGGATCTATCAAGAGCAAAGGATCTATATGCAGCAAAAGATCTGGTAACAGCAAAAGTTCTATATTCTGCAAAGGATCTATCTACAGCAAAGGATCTATCTACAGAAAAGTATATATCTACAGCAGAGGATCTATATACAGCAAAGGATTTTATCTACAGAAAAGGATTTATCTACAGCAAAGGATCTATCTACAGCAAAGGATCTATCTACAGCAAAGGATCTATCTACGGCGAAGAATTTATTCTTTTATTTATAGCAAAGGATCTTAGATCCATTTACATCAAAAGATCTATCTACGATAAATGATCTATCTACAACAAAGGATCTTTCTACAGCAATGGATCAATCTACAGCAAAGTATTGTTCTACAGTAAAAGAACTATCTGCAGCAAAGGATCCATCTACAGCAAAGGATTTATCTACAGCAAATGATCAATCTACAGCAAAGGATCTATCTTCAGCAATGGATCTTTCTACATAATAGGATCTATCTACAGCAAAGGATCTATGTGCAATATGTGATCTATTTACATTAAAGGATCTATCTATAGCGAAGGATGTATCTACAGCAAATGATCAATCTATAGCTAAGGATATATCTACAGTAAAGGAACTCTATACAGCCAAAGGATCCATTTACAGCAAAAGATCTATCTACATCAAAGGATCTATCTACAGCAAAGGATCTATTTGAAGCGGAGAATCTTTCTACAGCAAAGGATCTACTACAGCAAAGGATCTATCTTCAGCAAAGGATCTATCTACAGCAAAGGATCTATCTACAGCAAAGGACCTATCTACAGTAAGGGATCTATTTACAGCGAAGGATCAATCTACAGCAAAGCATTTATCTACAGCAAAGGATCTATCTACAGCATAGAATCTATCTACAGCAAAAAAATCTATCTACAGCAAAGGATCTATCTACAGCAAAGGATCTATCTACAGTCAAGGATTTATCTACTGCAAAGGATCTATCTACAGCAAAGGATCAATCTACAGTTAAGGATCTATCTTAAGCAAAGGATCTATCTACAGCAAAGGATCAATCTAAAGCCAATGACCTATTTACATCAAAGGATTTATTAACAGCAGAGGAACTTTATACAGCAAAGGATCTATCTACAGCAAAGTATCCATCTACAACAAAGGATCTATCTACAGCAAAGTAATCTATCTACAGTAAGGGATCTATCTACAGCAAAGGATCTGTCTACAGCAAAGTAATCTATCTACAGTAAGGGATCTGTCAACAGCAAAGGATCTTTCTACTGCAAAGGATCTATTTACAGCAGAAGATCTTTCTACAGCAGAATATCTTTCTACAGCAAAGGATCTCTCTAAAGCAAAGGATATATTTACAGTATGGGATCTATCCAAAGCAAAGGATCTATTTACAGTATGGGATCTATCTACAGCAAATCTTTTATCTACAGTAAATGATCTATCTACAGAAAAGGATCTATCTACAGAAGAGGATTTATCTACAGCGAAGGATCTATCTACAGCAAAGGATCTATCTACAGCAAAGAATCTATCTACGGCAAAGGATATATATATTTATTTATAGCAAAGGATCTTAGATCTATTTACATCAGTGGATCTATCTACAATAAATGATCTATCTACTACAAAAGATCTATCTTCAGCAAAGGATCTATCTACAACAAAGAATCTAAATACAGCAAAAAATCTATCTACAGTAAAGGATCTATCTACAGCAAAGGATCTATCTACAGCAAGGGATCTATCGACAGTAAAGGATCTATCTACAGCAAAGGATCCATCTACAGCAAATGATCTATCTACAGTCAAGGATCTATCAAGAGCAAAGGATCTATATGCAGCAAAAGATCTGGTAACAGCAAAAGTTCTATATTCTGCAAAGGATCTATCTACAGCAAAGGATCTATCTACAGAAAAGTATATATCTACAGCAGAGGATCTATATACAGCAAAGGATTTTATCTACAGAAAAGGATTTATCTACAGCAAAGGATCTATCTACAGCAAAGGATCTATCTACAGCAAAGGATCTATCTACGGCGAAGAATTTATTCTTTTATTTATAGCAAAGGATCTTAGATCCATTTACATCAAAAGATCTATCTACGATAAATGATCTATCTACAACAAAGGATCTTTCTACAGCAATGGATCAATCTACAGCAAAGTATTGTTCTACAGTAAAAGAACTATCTGCAGCAAAGGATCCATCTACAGCAAAGGATTTATCTACAGCAAATGATCAATCTACAGCAAAGGATCTATCTTCAGCAATGGATCTTTCTACATAATAGGATCTATCTACAGCAAAGGATCTATGTGCAATATGTGATCTATTTACATTAAAGGATCTATCTATAGCGAAGGATGTATCTACAGCAAATGATCAATCTATAGCTAAGGATATATCTACAGTAAAGGAACTCTATACAGCCAAAGGATCCATTTACAGCAAAAGATCTATCTACATCAAAGGATCTATCTACAGCAAAGGATCTATTTAAAGCGGAGAATCTTTCTACAGCAAAGGATCTACTACAGCAAAGGATCTATCTTCAGCAAAGGATCTATCTACAGCAAAGGATCTATCTACAGCAAAGGACCTATCTACAGTAAGGGATCTATTTACAGCGAAGGATCAATCTACAGCAAAGCATTTATCTACAGCAAAGGATCTATCTACCGCATAGAATCTATCTACAGCAAAGAATCTATCTACAGCAAAGGATCTATCTACAGCAAAGGATCTATCTACAGTCAAGGATTTATCTACTGCAAAGGATCTATCTACAGCAAAGGATCAATCTACAGTTAAGGATCTATCTTAAGCAAAGGATCTATCTACAGCAAAGGATCAATCTAAAGCCAATGATCTATTTACATCAAAGGATTTATTAACAGCAGAGGAACTTTATACAGCAAAGGATCTATCTACAGCAAAGTATCCATCTACAACAAAGGATCTATCTACAGCAAAGTAATCTATCTACAGTAAGGGATCTATCTACAGCAAAGGATCTGTCTACAGCAAAGTAATCTATCTACAGTAAGGGATCTGTCAACAGCAAAGGATCTTTCTACTGCAAAGGATCTATTTACAGCAGAAGATCTTTCTACAGCAGAATATCTTTCTACAGCAAAGGATCTCTCTAAAGCAAAGGATATATTTACAGTATGAGATCTATCCAAAGCAAAGGATCTATTTACAGTATGGGATCTATCTACAGCAAATCTTTTATCTACAGTAAATGATCTATCTACAGAAAAGGATCTATCTACAGAAGAGGATTTATCTACAGCGAAGGATCTATCTACAGCAAAGGATCTATCTACAGCAAAGAATCTATCTACGGCAAAGGATATATATATTTATTTATAGCAAAGGATCTTAGATCTATTTACATCAGTGGATCTATCTACAATAAATGATCTATCTACTACAAAAGATCTATCTTCAGCAAAGGATCTATCTACAACAAAGAATCTAAATACAGCAAAAAATCTATCTACAGTAAAGGATCTATCTACAGCAAAGGATCTATCTACAGCAAAGGATCTATCTACAGCAAAGGATCTATCTACAGCAAGGGATCTATCTACATTATAGGATCTATCTACAGCAAAGGATTTATCCACAATAAACGATATATCTACAGCGAAGGATCTATCTACAGCAAAGGATCCATCTACAGCAAAGGATCTATCTACAGTAAAGGATCTATTTACTGCAAAGGATCTGTCCACAGCAAATGATCTATCTACAACAAAGAATCTATCTACAGCAAAGAATCTATGTTCAGCAAAGAATCAATCAACAGCAAAGGATCTATCTACAGCAAAGGATTAATCTACAGCAAAAAATCAATCCACAGCAAAGGATCTATCTACAGTAAAGTAGCTATATACAGCAAAGGATCCATCTACAGGAAAGGATCTACAGACAGCAAAGGATCTATCTACAGCAGAAGATCTATATACAGCAAAAGTTCTATCTACAGCAAAGGATCTATCTACAGGAAAGTATCTATCTACAGGAAAGGATCTATCTACAGCGAAGGATTTATCTACAGCAAGGGATCTATCTACAGCAAAGTGATCTATCTACAGTAAGGGATTTATCTACAGCAAAGAATCAATCTACACCAAAGGATCTTTCTACAGTGCAGGATCTGTCAACAGCAAAGGATCTATCTACAGCAAATGATCTATTTACAGCAAAAGATCATTCTACAACATAGAATCTTTCTACATTAAAGGATCTATCTACAGCAAAAGATCTAACTACAGCAAAGTGATCTATCTACAGTAAGGGATCTATCTACAGCAAAGGATCTATCTACAGCAAAGGATCTATCTACAGCAAGGGATCTATCTACATTATAGGATCTATCTACAGCAAAGGATTTATCTACAATAAACGATATATCTACAGCGAAGGATCTATCTACAGCAAAGGATCCATCTACAGCAAAGGATCTATCTACAGTAAAGGATCTATTTACTGCAAAGGATCTGTCCACAGCAAATGATCTATCTACAACAAAGAATCTATCTACAGCAAAGAATCTATGTTCAGCAAAGAATCAATCAACAGCAAAGGATCTATCTACAGCAAAGGATCAATCTACAGCAAAAAATCAATCCACAGCAAAGGATCTATCTACAGTAAAGTAGCTATATACAGCAAAGGATCCATCTACAGGAAAGGATCTACAGACAGCAAAGGATCTATCTACAGCAAAAGATCTATATACAGCAAAAGTTCTATCTACAGCAAAGGATCTATCTACAGGAAAGTATCTATCTACAGGAAAGGATCTATCTACAGCGAAGGATCTATCTACAGCAAGGGATCTATCTACAGCAAAGTGATCTATCTACAGTAAGGGATTTATCTACAGCAAAGAATCAATCTACACCAAAGGATCTTTCTACAGTGCAGGATCTGTCAACAGCAAAGGATCTATCTACAGCAAATGATCTATTTACAGCAAAAGATCATTCTACAACATAGAATCTTTCTACATTAAAGGATCTATCTACAGCAAAAGATCTAACTACAGCAAAGTGATCTATCTACAGTAAGGGATCTATCTACAGCAAAGAATCTATCTATACCAAAGGATCTTTATACAGCGAAAGATCTGTCTACAGCAATGGATCTTTCTACTGCAAAGGATCTATTTACAGCAGAAAATCTTTCTACGGCAGAATATCTTTCTACAGCAAAGGATCTCTCTAAAGCAAAGGATCTATTTACAGTATGGGATCTATCTACAGCAAAGATTTTATCTACAGTAAATGATCTATCTACAGAAATGGATCTATCTACAGAAGAGGATTTATCTACAGCGAAGGATCTATCTACAGCAAAGGATCTATCTACATCAAAGGATCTATCTACGGAAAAAGATTTATATATATATTTATAGCAAAGGATCTTAGATCTATTTACATCAGTGGATCTATCTACAATAAATGATCTATCTACAACAAAAGATCTATCTACAGCAAAGGATCTATCTACAACAAAGAATCTATCTACAGCAAAAAATCTATCTACAGTAAAGGATCTATATACAGCAAAGGATCTATCTACAGCAAAGGATCTATCTACAGCGAAGGATCTATCTACAGCAAGGGATCTATCTACAGTATAGGATCTATCTACAGCAATGGATCTATCTACAATAAACGATATATCTACAGTAAAGGATCTATTTACTGCAAAGGATCTGTCCACAGCAAAGGATGTATTTACAGCAAAGAATCTATGTTCAGCAAAGAATCTATCAACAGTTATACAGAAAAAGTTATAAATGTAACGGAATATACTTGAACTAGCCTAATTTCCACAAGAAAATGATACGGAAAAGAATTATTAAACTGTAATTTCACTGAATATTGCGATTATTCATAGAATTGGATTTACTATTTAAAATGGAATAGTTCAATGGATATGTCCCATGCGGTCATTGAGGCAAACGAGTGAGCACCTGGGCAAGCGGGAAGAAACCGCACCGCATGTCACCAGTCTTGCAACCTGAGGGATAGAACACGTAGTAAATGAAATGGGAAAATGATAGATGAGAGAAAGTACAAGGATGAAAATTGAACGCAGATTTGTTTTACTAATATTGAAAACAAATTAGACAAAATGAAATTAGAAAATTGTAATTTTATTCGTAATGACATAGTTATAGTTATCTTTAATCAATAGTTATCTTTAATCAATAGTTATCTTTAATCAATAGTTATCTTTAATCAATAGTTATCTTTAATCAATAGTTATCTTTAATCAATAGTTATCTTTAATCAATAGTTATCTTTAATCAATAGTTATCTTTAATCAATAGTTATCTTTAATCAATAGTTATCTTTAATAAATAGTTATCTTTAATCAATAGTTATCTTTAATCAATAGTTATCTTTAATCAATAGTTATCTTTAATCAATAGTTATCTTTAATCAATAGTTATCTTTAATCAATAGTTATCTTTAATCAATAGTTATCTTTAATCAATGGTTATCTTTAATCAATAGTTATCTTTAATCAATAGTTATCTTTAATCAATAGTTATCTTTAATCAATAGTTATCTTTAATCATTAAGAAAGCGAGCTCAATTACACATGGAACACGAGTATAAAATATAGGGTCCATTTCCTAATTCCGTTAGCTCAAAGTATTGGCAAAATTAAATTCACATTGAAGCCAAAAGGATCAGGTAGACCCATGTAATATACCGTTCGTAATACACCCTAGATTAGCTATAAATGAATAGTTAGTTATAGTTTTAATTAATAAAGTGATTATACCTAGCGGAGATTTCTGGATATTTAAAGTTATGTAAATTTTATAGGGGAAGGAGTGAAATTTGGGACGTTAAGGATTTAACAACACTAAACAAGACCATACGAGGTTTGTATACACATACCCATATTTAGTGGACCATAGGAGCAAGAACAGGGAGCCGCCATCAGTCAATCAGTGCGTAGTCGCTACATCTTAGCCCATATCGCAGGAACCAGCTATTACCCTGTTACTGAAGAATGAAGTTTTCAGGGCGATACTCATGATCCTCAAGTAGCTAGAAAGCAGTTTGTTAGATGGGCCAATCTTCAGACGAGCATATTGTGCATGATTCTACCAGTAGCCAAGTTTTCACTGCCTTAGTGGATATATAGATATGAATATAAGGTCCTCTCCTCACTCTGCAAACCATTATCTCGATTTTCCATACCAGATTCCCGCGTCAAAGTTCTGCTATAATGAATCACCTGCTGAGGATCTCAGGGAAAAGATTATTTCAGTGGTGAGGATTTTCCGGGCAGTGACACAAACAAAGGTCTTGCATGAATTTAGTGTTATTTTATAAATAAAAATGTACTGCCAGAAAAATCCGCCACTCTTCAAATTGAATAATGGAATTATATTTGACAACAGTAAAGGATCTATCTACAGCGAAGGATCAATCTACAGCAAAAAATCAATCCACAGCAAAGGATCTATCTACAGTAAAGTAGCTATATACAGCGAAGGATCCATCTACAGGAAAGGATCTATAGACAGCAAAGGATCTATCTACAGCAAAAGATCTATTAACAGCAAAAGTTCTATCTACAGCAAATGATCTATCTACAGGAAAGGATCTATATACAGGAAAGGATCTTTCTACAGCAAAGGATCTATCTACAGTAAAGGATCTATCTACATCATATGATCAATCTACAGTAGTTTACAGTTAAGGATCTATCAACAGCAAAAGATCTATCTACAATATGGGATATATCTACAGTAAAGGATCTATCTACTACAAAGGATCTATCTACAGGAAAGTATCTATCTACAGCAAAGGTTCTATCTACAGCAAAGGATTTATCTACAAAAAAGGATTTATCTACAGCAAAGGATCTATCTACAGCAAAGGATCTATCTACAGCAAAGATCCATTTTACTGTATGGGATCTCTCTGAAGCAAAGCTTTCATCTACAGTAAAGGATCTATCTACAGAAAAGGATCTATCTACAGAAAAGGATCTATCTACAGAAAAGGATTTATCTACAGCGAAGGATCTATCTACAGAGGATCTATCTACGGCAAAGGATTTATATATTTATTTATAGCAAATGATCTTGGATCTATTTACATCAGTGGATCTATCTACAATAAATGATCTATCTACTACAAAAGATCTATCTACAGAAAAGGATCTATCTACAACAAAGAATCTATCTACAGCAAAAAATCTATCTACAGTAAAGGATCTATCTACAGCAAAGGATCTATCTACATCAAAGGATCTATCTACAGCAGGAGATCTATCTACAGTATAGGATCTATCTACAGCAAAGGATCTATCTACAATAAACGATATATCTACAGCTATTAACTTTCTTTTCTCTGATTCTAGTCGTTGTTTTATTTTCCTCAAAGACGAAAAAAGACTTCTTAGTTAATTTGCAGGTTCTTAGTCTTCATTAATACAGTTGATCAAATTAAATAACAATTGCCTTTATAATTCAATAATTACAATCAAGTGGGGTAAATGAAAGTCACGGTAACACAATCTAATATAATAAATCAATTGGTTTACACTGTATAAAGTTTGAGTAAAATGTCGATTAATTAATTTGTGTTTATTTCTTCCTTGAACAGTGTTAGTAAGCTTGATTAAAATAAGTCTATCGGCACTTAATTCGCTCAGTCACTATTATGGAATGTTATTCAAGAGTTAACTTGATCAAGAGTTCTAGATCGATAAAGCTCGAACACTTTATGTTAGACACACGGTGTACCGGGGAACACGTCAAGGAGTGACGTTGAAGGGTTTGAACTGAACAACTGAAATGATTCTCAATTGGGTTTTATAGGGAGGTTGAAGGCCAAATGAGCCCAGAGTTTTCCCAGGTCTTGGGTGGTAAGTTTGGCTTTATCAAAGAGTTAAGAACGGCGACATCAAAGTTAATAATATAATTGAATTCGTGTTCTTGCATGAGTTTACATGAGTTTAGGACTGAATAACATAGTCATAAATATGAGTCGATGTGAGTGTTCTCACATGAGTTTGGGACTGAATAACATAACCATAAATATGAGTTGGAATTTCCTAACACCTCTTCCTTGATTAGCTATTGAAGAGTAGTACATGATTATAAAGTTTATAATCTTGTTAAAGATTATAATCTTTATAAAGATTAAAATACTTCTGCGTATTAACAATAGATCAGTAAATTAATTAGGTCGATTGTTATAATTAGATCGATTGTTATAATCAGATCGATTGTTAATATCACTCCCTCCCCCCGTTAATACAGGTCAATTGCAACTAAGTCTCACATCAAGTGCCATCTCCTAGGTATATAGTGTTAGTAAACAAATTCTAAGATTAGATTAAAATATAGGGAATATATGTAGTTATATAGAATATATAGTAATACCATTACTAAACCCCTACAATCTAACCTTATTTGAAAATATCCTAAGAATTTTCTTAAAATTTTTCAAAGTTCGAAACACAAACTATTCTATGAAACAAAAGAAAATAAACTATTAATTCATTAATTGTTTTATAAATTCAGAATTTTTAGTTTTAGTATTTGATTTGCTAGCAGATTAGTATTCTCATCATAGAATTTGAATATTCAAAAAGTATGGTGACTATTCCAATCATAGTAAATAGATAGACAAGTATACTAAGTACAATATTGGAACATCCAAAAATACTACAAAGACGTGAGTCACGTGACAGAATGACGTCACATCATGGTGTTTCTGTTATTTTTAAATAAGAACTTTGCTGTTATCCAGTTAAATGTGCGTTTTCATGGAAATTAACTTAAATAAAATTGTGTTTTTATGACGTTTTACACTCTATTGACTAATAATATTCTACTTAATAGCCTTCAAATCCTTCAGTAGAGCAAAGGTGACTGAAGGATTTAAGACAATTTTGCATTTATCTGATTAAATAAGAATTTTTATGGAAAATTTCATTCGTCAAAATGTGCTTAAAATAATCTTTTACAATAGACAATAAGTTTTCTTACACTTTTCAACTATAAGTTTGCCAATAAGCCATCTTATAAGACTTATTAAGTACCAAGCAGCCAATCTGGTAGGTACTACCTAGGTATTTCAAAAAATAGATTTTAACAAATTACATTTAAACTAGGTACCTTTGAAGTTTGAAGAGAAAAATGTAGGTGCCTAGTTAAAATTTTTGGACATATCCTAGCTAGCTATAAAGAGTGAAATAATTTTCTTTTTTTTTATACTACCTATAATACTAATATATTAGGTAGGCCTACCAGGTACCTATGTAAATTTTTCCTAGATAACATTTTTGATAAAAATTCTTGAGATATAAGTCCAGACTTTAGACTGTTATAATACTTGCCTACTTCATTAGGTGACAATGCCAAAAATATATAATAATTCTTGTGCTGTATTTGGAAATTGGATGCAAAGAAATTGATGAAGAGAATGTTGAGTACCTATTGTTCATTTCCAAAAAATAAAAAGCTTTCAAGAATTTAGACTGTAAAGTGTAATAGAAAAGATAAAATTAATACACAATATGCTAAGATATGTAGTAGACACTTCAATAATTTATTTGCAACTGAAAAGAATGTTGAAGTTTGAATTGCTTAATATTAAGCCTCCAAAATACAAAAAACTTCAGGAAAATCACTGATGATGCAGTTCCTGATCAAAATTTGAAGCTTTTTCTTAGTGATGCTGCTCCCACTGGCCACTGTGAAGTTGTGAACCCATAGGTACTCTAAGTCCTTTGCTTCAGAGTCTAGTCAAGGTTCAATATCCTCAGGTTAGTTTGTTAATTAAACATATTTTGATACATATGTAAAAGCTGAGCGGCTCAACACAGTACGGCGCATCACTGTACGTTCTATCAAATAGGTAATTTGAATGAAGATTTATGATATAGCTATGGAGTGGATTTGATGATTATTGTATCAAATTAATGACTGACTGCACCTGAATTCAATGTTAATAATACCCTGTTTAATTATTTGAGATGTTCAATTTGGAATAGAAAATCAAAATTATCATAGAAAACTGTAATAGTTTTTTATGAGGTAAAAATTATAAACTTTTGGTCTGAGGTGAAAGTAAAAACTTATGAGTTGGAAGTATCGGGGGGCGTCACGGGCATGCCGGCCCCAAACTCCCCTACTAGATCATCAAACAATCATGAACTGTGCAGTACAACAAACTAGA
Source organism: Caprella mutica (assembly GCA_947561585.1). Lineage (NCBI taxonomy): Eukaryota > Metazoa > Arthropoda > Malacostraca > Amphipoda > Caprellidae > Caprella > Caprella mutica. The sequence goes on along the minus strand of CANNZV010002555.1, from coordinate 67,411 downwards.
TAACAACCATTTATGTTGAGACCATTTGATAGAATGTACTGTGGCGATCCATACATTAGTACGCCGCTCAGCTTTTAGATATTGTTGGATATTTCCAAAAACTCTTTTTGAATGAGGTTTAACATAATCAAATGGCAAATATCACTGTATCAATGAATTAACTGTTTGAAATATTTTTTGAGTACTATCTAGGCTATATGTGTTTATAAAAGCTGGTCTCTCAAAGATAAATATTTTTAGTTCAATATCCTATATTATCTACAATAAATAATTATCATCATTTATCACTTTACGTGAAGTTTTTTCAACAAACTGTTAGGGGAAATAGTAATGTTCTATGTTTTGTATTTTTCACACTTGCTCACCATTCATAAATCACAGGGTCTCGTCATTCAAGAGAAGTAAGAGCTGTACGGCATAACATTAGGTATGAACAACAATACAATTGCATGTAAGTAGATATCACAATTAAAAAAGAAGCCAATCTTATATTTATAAATCATTATAGAAATATACAAAATTTCTTGAGGATTTATAGCTATGTAGATAATTTTTTTCATTTGTCAATTTTATGATCATTTGGAAGCTAAGCTGTTATTGATTTATTCCACATACTTAACCATTTAATTTTTAGGTCCTAATAAGATGAAAAGCCCTGGTGATACAATAGGTGAAGTTGATAGAAACATTCAATATTTGGAATCACAGGCACCACTCCCAGGCACATCGTTTGGACCCATTTATTGTGAGCCAATGCAAGATATTGGTAATGTCAATGGTAAGATTTAGAACAGAGTGTATATTTTTGTGAAATATTGAGGTCTTCATTAAATAATTAGCTACTTCTAATCTTATAAATAATTAGCTACATACCTTGGTTATATCAACATAGGTGAATTTGGTATTTGAACTAGCATGAAGAACTATGGAGGATGCAAAATGAACACAATGAATGATTAATATGAAGTAAGTTTGGTGATTGCAGAAAATATCGTCCGAAAACATCACAACTTAGAGCTGATCGAAGAATATAATGCTGTTGCGAATCTTTATCGTGAATGTGCTATGAAGATTTCAAATATTCCTCGAGAAGTTTTAGAATATTATATCCGATGCAGAATATATTTTCGCATTCAAATCTTAAATAGTAATGCTAAAGATGAAAACCGGAAGAAAAAATGTAATATGAAAAAAATTTGAAGATAAATCATTCAGTTTCAAAATTGTGACATTATTTCTACCACCCATTCAATCATGAGTAGCTATTAACTATAATAAAAAGTTAGAAAACAGCTAAATCATTAATTAATAAATATATATTCATTGAACTTATGTTTGGTGACTGAATAATATAGCTAGTTAATGTTGTAAAGCATGGGGTTGAGTGAACACACAATTTTTCTTTTACAGTATGGCCACAAAAATGTTTCCGCTTTTTCAAATATTTATAAATCGTTACCCAATAGACGGAAAAACTGTATCCTGATCTCATTTTCTCCGCCTCTTATTATAATATTAACAAGTAAAAACAATTTTGAGCTGATGGACATAGTTTAAGAAAAGGTGAGCAAAGAGTGAGGGTGACTTTTTTGTCATTGCGCGAAGGTTATTCTTCTTGATTTTACTTCTAAAAGGCAGTGAATAAAATGAAAAGAAAATTATAATGGTAGACATTATAATACAGGGTGCTTACACTTCTTCCTTGTAAACTATTTGGAAATAGAACAACTTCAGTAACATTTGAATTTCATTGAAGTTTTCACTATGAATATTCATTCTTCGTTTGTTAATTGCAAGATTACAGCATGCTTCACACTTGCATTTTGAACAGTGCGGAGAAAATGCTTCACGCATGAGTTTTTTATCGCTGAAGTAAAAATTTTATGTGTTTTTTCTATCAGCGATAAAAAAACGCAAGTGTAAACACATGTAAAGAAGAGCTTTTTTCCACGGTGTTAAAAAGGCAAGTGTGAAGCGGGCCTTAACCATGCAGTGAACAAGCGAAGAATGAATATTCAGAGTGAAAAGGTATAATTATCACTGAAATTTGTGGTTGTTTTTCATGTACATATTTGATTAGGACATTATAAGGTATTTTAAACTGAAAGAGTTTATGTAAATAAATATTAAAAAATGTATCCACAGCCATTGAATATAAGTACTACAAATAATTCATCAATTAATCTACGTATCTATGGTATCAATACATTATGCATGTTATCATAGAACGATAACATGCATAATCAAGTCAGTGGATATATTTTTTGTGGACACACAATATATATTTAAAGTAGACTAGTAGTATTATTTTAATTAAGTATAGATTTTCCCTCTTCAGTGGTTGTAAAATAGTTAATGAATTATTTGATGTTTTTCAGCATCTTTGAATTAACACTCTTTAGGATAGTTATAAACAATATATTTTAACTATAATTTATTTGCATTGTAGCATACTTTTATTTGACAAACAAATCCACAGGGATGAGAAAATGTAATTATAGGGAACATTCAATTCTATATATTCACTGATGATGTGTTTTTGAGATTCACTGAATCTCAAAATAAAATTATCACGATTATTCCACTACTTCCCTAGTGTTTTTATTTGAGAGTAAGATATACCACAAGTGATTCTTGAGAGTAAGATATACAACAAGTGATTCTATTAGGAATATAAAATTATTAATATAAATAAATAGTTATTCAATAAGAAAATTAACCTTCTTTCTATACAATTGAAGTATATTTCGTCAATGCCTAGAGTATTATTTCCTTCACCACCATTCTAAATGGTGCAATACTCTGTGCTCCAGTTTCCAATAGCATGTAAAGTCTAGTCCCAAGAGTATGCTGCAGCTGAAAAATATTAAAAACTAAATTAATAAGATCATATGAAATTATTCAAGATTGAGATTTTGATTGGATACTATCAAATGCAAAAATCAATCCAAATTTAAAAACTAAAAATGCACTTGACACAAAAATATTATCATAAAGTAATACATATTACATATTATATCCAAATATTGTAGAAAGTAAATTAATAAATAAAACTATATTAGGAATAAAAAAAATTATAACTTTCTGATCCATTGAAAATCTGTGTCATCAACTATTCTACTATTAACAGACATTTTTTTAATTACCTTGAAAAATGGATATACCCTGGACCCATGCGAATATTGATCACCTTGTAGCTATGAGATTGTAATCAGGATTATTTTATTGTGATAAAACAGTGGAAATTCTGTACCACCAAATATTTTAAGTTCTGAGTTTTCAAAAATGAAAATCAATCTGAAAACATGATTAGAAAAATTAATGAACCTTAACATACAAACTAATTTAGAAATCAACAAATTAACAATTGATATATTATTTTAAGAACAAATCATTGCCAATGATTGAGGTCATTGCTGGAAATTTGAAAAAACTACTAATATATTGTGATTGTCAATGAGGAAATTTGTAGCTAATCAAAACTTAAAAAGACCTCTCCAAGGAAAAAATTGAGTTAATTAAATAATTTTTCCTATTCTATACCATTATACAAATATTTAGTAGTGGATTGATCATTGAATATACCTAACTTGCTGACATTCAGACTGGTTCTCTGACTCTCAGTACTGAGTCAATAGCAGAATAAGCAGATTCAGAATCTCCTGCAGCTGAATTAATGGTTACACAGGAATTAACTCTAAATCTACCGTAGCTAAATGAATGGTAACATAGGAATTAATTCAAGATTTTCCGCCGTCTGGCGTCTGCAGAGATCTACAATTTCTAAAATTGGGCTCACATTTGTGGCAGAGTATTTGAAAAAATGTTCCATATTCTGCAGTCTGGGTGTTAGAAGAAGACTGCAGAATATGGAACATTTATCCAAAACTCTGCAGAATATGGGACATTTTCTGCGTGAACAATCCTTAATTTCCTCCTATATTTACTACAAGTATTTTACTGAGCAATAAATATGAGCCCAATTTTAGTAATTGTAGATCTCTCACTCTCTGCAGACTGCAGGAAATCTTGAATTAATTCCTATGCACCTAACCATTAATTTAGCTGCATGAGATTCTGAATCTGCTGCTGTGGCAGGACACAGGAGTCAGGGGACACATAATGCAGAGTGGGACATGAAGTTAAGGCTAGGAGGCCAGACTATTGGCTATCCTATCTATGAAGACATTGCTAGTACCTATCATCCTATGCAGCTTTGCTCTACTCTGGATTCTGGAAAAAAAGTGGTCTTTTCTGATGGACTAATCATTAAATTATTAATCACTGATTCTGTTGGAGTTTAGCAAACATTAAAATACAGTAAAAAATTAATGGGAACTGTATAATCAGCTGCATTTAGCCTCTAAAATTCATCTGTTAGCCTTAGTCTCCTAAGGTATTTTCCAGAGTCACGAGTGGCCTATGCTCATACAGTCATACTGTGACAGTGTGACTTACTGTCATACATTGCATAGCTAATTGTAATTTGAGAAAGTCTAATGTACTCAGCCTGACAGCCCCCAATAATAATAATAATGTAGAATGTGTAGCCCATTAGCCATAGGTAAAGTAAAAACCGTAAAGTAGCCAGCCACTAAGCCTGGTTAGCGGTTACTGTTGGTAGGTTGCAATTGCATAGGCAAGTTTTCAACTTTTCAAGCGAATTATTCAATATATATGAAGAAATATCCATAAAAACTCTATAGAATACATTCAATACAGTATTATATTAAACATTACTATGGAAATTATTGCATTATACCATCCATAACCAGACACAGATGGAATATTTAAAGAAAATATTATATGGCACGCAAGTATTCCATGTACATTGTAGTGTTAATGTTGATTATAACTCAACTGTTTTAACATGGATGTATTTTGTACAACGTACTTAAATATATAAAAGGTATCTAGGTACTGGAAGCTAACCAAACATATTGTCTATTGACATATTCTATCGATTATTTTGCCGCACCTATACAATTCTCATTTTTTCAATTCCATATGTGACGTCATTTGTTTACCCTACCTTGGTTTACAATCTTAATTCAACTTAGAGTTCAGTTAATATCTCTAAGTTATCCTATTCATATTCAGAAAATTACATCGAAAATAATCCCATTAAAACTAAAATACAGTTTAAACATTATAGAAGAATATTATATTTAAAATATAATTGTAATCTTACTTTATGATTCTATAAATTGGAACTTTCGATCCTATTTCATTCAATCCTAAAATTCAAAACATTAAATCTCAAATTAAATAATTAGTTCCAGAGTTCAAATCGAATAATCCTAAGCATCAAACTCATAATTGTTAATAATTTATTTTAAAATATTTTGAAGTAAAAACCAAAAATAAAGATTTCTATTTCCCTTTCTTGAACACTTAAATGGAAATGGTTTCCAAGTGAATGTCTAGTCATTGAAAACATAAATTTATTGTTCTACTTAATTTATATGATTCAATTATAAATCGCTATTAAATTTTATTCCTTTCTTTTTCAAAAATTTGAAGATTATTTAATATTTTACTGCGTTTTAATTCTAAATAGTTTATTGCTATTTATTAACTACCTATTGTTTCCATTATAACTGTAAATTTATAATTGATAAAATTGAATAATTGTAATAAAGTGGACTAATTTGTAATTATTGTTTTTCAATTAATCTTGTGTTGACCCAGTTGTATTGGCCCAATCGTCTCACGATCGTCTCATAGGAACGTCTCATACAAGGTTATCAACCTCGTCAGTGGCCACATCTGTATTGGCCTAGTCGTCTCATGGGAACGTCTCATACAAGGTTCTCAACCTCGTCAGTGGTCTCGTGGTGGGTTCCCAACCTTGAGAGGGGAACTGTTGACGTCTCTGGCCATATCGGTTACTGTCGGCTTAGGTCAGTGATATGAGGGCAAGGTGGATATATAGACGTGAGTCTCGGATTGAAGTTGTGTTGACTCAGCGGCCCTCATGGAAAACGTTCACAAAATAGTTGATTAATATTATGAAACAATAAAAACATTATGTAGCTAGCTATTACAATCGGATTACTATTTATAGATTTTATAACTTAAAGTAAAATTCCTCTTAATTTTTTAGTCATTGAGACTGGAATTTACATGTTGGTGGTGCGTAATTTTTTTCTTCATTTAATTATTCAAAATAATAAAATAGCAAAATCTCTGTAATTTAAACATCTCCTAGACAACATCGAATTTCGAAAATTATTTGTATGCCTTTAAATGTATTCTATTTTTTCTTTCTTGCACCGTTGGTGTGGTTGGAACGGATGACAAATTTGGATACATAATATTAGTGTTAGTTCCTGTATTCACAAATTTACGAGAGTCAGTTGATAAGTAGTTCCTTTTCCTAGTTAGTGAAGAATTTCTAATCGCTTTTCTTACTGATTTAGATCTCTTTCTAATTTTATCATTCAAACTAGATCTAATGGAACTTTGTCGTGAGCTTGGTCTGCTTCGGTCTTGAAATTTGTGCAATTTATTTCGGATTCTTCTGAAACTATTAAGGTTCAAAGAGTCTCTGGGGAACTGAAATCTATCCAAGAACTTAGATCGTCGTCCTAATTCTACATTGTCCGTTGTATCGTCACTTTTCTTGAATTTCTTCCAATATATCACACCTATTAAAATTGAGTTAATAATTACTATAATCAAAATTATTCCGTAAGCCATCGTTGAGTAAATTTGTACTTCGTCTGTTGATAAATTAAAATCTTCAAAAGTGAAAGTTAATGATTCATTAATGGGTAACTTCTCCAATTGATTTTTAATGGTCTTATGGAGTGGATTCGTTGTGTTTACGTCAAAAATGGGTAATGAGGTAATGTCGAAAACACTGGTTTGATTATTTTCTACTAATAAGTCTTCCAATTGTATTTCCTTTTCTAATTTTGCAGGCCATGCTACTCCTGCAGTTTTGATGTCACAAGTATTTGGTACTATGTGTAATTCTGTTATCTGTTGTCTAATCTTTCCAGTAGGACAGTCTAGTTCTATGTTCCTACTAACGGTCGTGTAGATTAATCTATGTTGTGGAGTGTCGGTCAAGAATATTTCATGAGATATTCCTAGCCTCCGGAAATTGCATAATTTAATTATCTCTGTCGTATTTTCCCTAAAAGCTTCAATTTGACAGGAAGATTCTGTTTCTTGCCATATAGGCTGATTTTTTATCAATAAATAGTTTTCATCTAAAGTCCTTAAATTTTCCTTCTGAGTCACTATGTATGTGGATCCGTCATACAACAAAATGTCATTCTCCAAATCTGCTATTATGATCTCGCTTTGTTGAAGTCTGATTGGTAAAGGAATAATTTGAAACGTGTCATAAGTATTTATATGGACTAATGTAATGATTTACTCCTACCTTTTTTATTTCAATTAATGGGATAATATCACCTATTGTTTCCCTAGATACTTTATCAATTGGAAATCTTAACTGAGGAAAATGTGCTTTTCCTTCCTTAAGTACTTCCTGAAAAGTCAGAATTTAATAGTGAACCTCTCAATAGAGTGAGGGTGTTTTCGGTTGATTTTAATAACAGTAAAGCATTAGTAGCTGCTAATTTTAGCTGAGATAATTGCCAAACTATCATCTGTCTTTGTTCTGTACCTTCATTAAGCGTCTGAATGTTACTCAGTAGAACCTTGAATTCTCTAATGGTGTTTGATACATTTTTAGCTAATACATCTACTCTCTGTTTCGTCAAGAGCACTTTTTTGTTGACTCTGTGGATATCTTTATTTAATTGGTCGATTTCGGCTGAATTATCATTTCCAAATAATGATCCTACAACTCCTCCAGTTATCAAACCTGTAACTAAAGCTATTCCTGCCCCTAAAAATATGGAAGTTTGGGGTGGTAGTCTTGCTACGTTAGGTCGTTGGGCAATGAATGATTGGGTGATCATGGTGTTTGTATTCAGATTTGAGGATTTTATTTCTTCCCATACTTCGTCTAACCTATCCTTTAAGTTAAAGTATTTTTCTCCTATCTCTTCTAAAGTGTTGTTTTCACAAAGTTGAGTGTTGTTCAACATTTGTATATGTCTGAATTTATAGACTCTATTTTCAAGCATAAAAATCCTATTCTTCTGGTGAATCCTATGTCGTCCTTAAAGGTGTTTAAAATATCAGAGAGAATTATTTGTCTTATGGACCTTGCAGAGACGTCTAGATTATCTCTGACTTGGTTACAAATATTTGAAATGAATGTTAGCTTTACTCTACTGACTAAGTACGCACCACTAATCATGGTCCTTCCTCTCCAGGGAGATATCGTCATAGGTGAGGCTCTCTCCGTGGAAGTCTCTGACTGTGAGGTTACATTTTGGACAACTGCTACTACAAGTAGCAAGGCTAGTGGTAGTCTCCAACCCTCAGTCTCTGTAATACAGTTTTGAGTTACAAACTAACCATTTAAAATCTTACATTAACTTATAATTAGTGAATACATATTTTATAGTCTATTTTTAATCCTTGATATAATTATAAGGATTACAGGAGTATAATTCTTAAACAATCTAAACATATCAGAATACATTTTTAATGTAAATATACTATTTCATATCGTTACTGAAACAAAGAGTAAAGTTTACTCTTTAATTTCTTGGTCTTAGATTATAAGGACCCTTGAAACCATTTGTTTCCTGTAACTGTGTATTAGGTTTTTCTACTAGTGATTCTGGTTCTGGAAAATTTGATTCCTTCAAGTTACCCTTAGTTTGAGAATTAGATTCAATTACAGAATTATCAGGGGAAGAATATTCCTTCGTGATAAGGGTATCAGGATGCACCTCGTATTTTACATCAGAGTTTGCCTCCTGGAGTGTGATTATTAACAATCGATCTGATTATAACAATCGACCTAATTAATTTACTGATCTATTGTTAATACGCAGAAGTATTTTAATCTTTATAAAGATTATAATCTTTAACAAGATTATAAACTTTATAATCCTGTACTACTCTTCAATAGCTAATCAAGGAAGAGGTGTTAGGAAATTCCAACTCATATTTATGGTTATGTTATTCAGTCCTCATATTTATGGTTATGTTATTCAGTCCCAAACTCATGTGAGAACACTCACATCGACTCATATTTATGACTCTGTTATTCAGATCCAAACTCATGTAAACTCATGCAAGAACACGAATTCAATTATATTATTAACTTGATGTCGCCGTTCTTAACTCTTTGATAAAGCCGAACTTACCACCCAAGACCTGGGAAAACTCTGGGCGCATTTGGCCTTCAACCTCCCTATAAAACCCAATCGAGAATCATTTCATTTGTTCAGTTCTATTCCTTCATCGTCACTCCTTGACGTGTTCCCCGGTACACCGTGTGTCTAACATAAAGTGTTCGAGCTCTATCGATCTAGAACTCTTGATCAGTTAACTCTTGAATAACATTCCATAATAGCGACTGAGTGAATTAAGTGCCGATAGACTTACTTTAATCAAGCTTACTAACACTGTTCAAGGAAGAAATAAACACAAGTTAATTAATCGATATTTACTCAAACTTTATACAGTGTAAACCAATTGATTTATTATATTAGATTGTGTTACCGTGTTTTTCATTTACCCCACTTAATTGTAATTATTGAATTATAAAGGCAATTGTTATTTAATTTGATCAACTGACTTACGAAGACTAAGAACCTGCAAATTAACTAAGAAGTCTTTTTCGTCTTTGAGGAAAATAAAACAAAGACTAGAATCAGAGAAAAGAAAGTTAATAATGGCATCTTCGACGGGATCAAAAATTAACAAAAAGCAGCTTTTATTATAATCAATAATCAATTACAGTGGGAAACACAATTAACAATTAAAAAGTGAAGTGTTCGAGAAGGGTAGAATATTGTTCCCCGTATGAAAGTTTTCGTATGAAACACTAATGCGGTTATAGTGTGATTATTTAGAATATCACGTGACATGTGAAAAGTATTCTAATAACTAATAACATTTTCAAGAAATACCGATGTAAAGTATTTCAGTGTTATACCGGTGTGAAAAATAACACCAGTGTTAAAGTGCTACAATCACTCCTTGTGCTAAAAAGGAAGGAGGCAGCGTAAAAATTCATTAGCTACGCTAGTAACGCGCTGTTACCTGCGTACTATCAGCTCTTCGGGTACTAGTGGCAAGAAAAACTGGTACGGCGACAAAGCTACTTTTGTCGTGATAAACTCACTCTCAAATAAAAAACGAATTAAAGTAAATTAAATCGTCTCCTCACTTTCGGAGTAAGTGACTGAAATTACTTTAACTGAGTGACGAGTTATTTTCTTCTTCATCAAATAAAGTTGGGAGCCCTACTTCATATACTGAATAATAGTATACTAACAGCGCATCGCAGCGGACCCAAAGCTGAGAAGAAGACAAGAAATAGTCTACAGCTGTTGACCACAACAGGACACTCAGAGAAAAGGGGTCAACAAAGAGAAAGCAGAGGTTCTTCAGAAGTTCAGCAGTCAACGAATATAGTATTCAGTAATAAGACTCACCTCATCAAGTTAAGTTGAACGTTCTATAACTGTTGTTAAATACGATTGTTAGAAGCAAGAATGAGTAAGTTATGTGAGAATTAAATAATTAATTCAAAATAACGAAAAATATTGTTGATTGCTAATTAATATTAGGGGGAATCCTTCATCACTATTGAGTTTTGAATTTTGTGAACATTTACGATTGAGAAATAATTATATTTTATTTTCTTGTGTGCCTAAATAATGTTTACATAATAATTACATTATATACATATGTGTATGTGCTTGTAAATTAATAATTTCTTATTATATTATTTTTTTGTGCCCAATAATTTTGATAATAATTATACACAGGTACAACCTTGTGCATGTTCATTGATACTTATATTGATTAGAAATTTTATTTGATTTTTTTATTATTATTGCAAGTTATATATTTTTTTGTCCTTTGCCTAACCTTTTTTTTCCTATATTGTGTATTGGGTGGCGCTCAATATTTTTATATATTCTTTTATATTTTATTGTAAAAATATTACAGAATAATCAAAGGAAAGGATAAAAATTTCCTGAAAGTGAAAATAATCAAAGGAAAGGAGAAAAATAAAAATTTCCTGAAAGGGAAAATAATCAAAGGAAAAGATAAAAATAAAAATTTCCTGAAAGGGAAAATAATCGAAGGAAAGGATAAAAATAAAAATTTCCTGAAAGGGAAAATAATCAAAGGAAAGGATAAAAATAAAAATTTCCTGAAAGGGAAAATAATCAAAGGAAAGGATAAAAATAAGATTTCTTCCTGAACGGAAATAATAAAAGGAAAATAGTTTCCAATTATTGCAAAGATGGCTAACAACAATTTGATTGTGTTAAATGACCTACCTAAATTCAAGGGTGCGCCATTACCACACGAAAAAGATGCATTTGTGCCAGGTCCTAATGTTAGGACATTTTTCCGTACTTTAGATAACTACTTCCTGCAAAACGACATCACAGATGGTGGCGTAAAATTCCGGATACTATATGCCCAAGTAAGCAAACAAAGCGGAAACGCTTTGAGTTTGATAGACCTCTATGCTGGACGCGAAGAGTACAGCTATGAGCGTGTAGAACGCGAATTCCTCAAGATGTATCCAAATCATCAAAGAGAGGACACTCAACATGCAGCAAAAGTATTGGGAACCAGTGACATCCACAAGCCGAACTTCTTTGCTGGCATGACGTCGTTAGAAGCATCGACAAGAGCATATGTGGAAAGTTTCCTCTCAACAGAAGGGATGAAAAAAATCAACATAAGCCCTGAAACGGTAGTTCCACTCCCTACCGGCGAAGAGGAAGATGAGGAGGAAGTACTAAAGTTGCCACTAATGGGGTTATTTCAAAACCTCATAATGAAGTTTATACTTGGTAATCAGTTACCGACAAAAATGTACGAAAAAATCACTGACATGTGTGCCGACTGCTCCAGTACAGAGCTAATGTCGGAAGTTGTGAATTTATACGAAAAAGAAGCGCTAATGAAGCTAAAAAAGAAAAAGGAGAACATCGCAACACAGCAAGAGGTTCTCTACCAGGTAACCACTACTTCCCATGACAAGAAGAGAGAACAAGGCCAAGGGGCAGCAAGGACCTGCTACAAGTGTAACGAAGCAGGGCATTTTGCCCGAGAGTGCAGGAAAAAGATTTCCTGCAAGTATTGTAAAAAACTCAGTCATTCTGCGCAGTATTGCAAATTAAGGATAGCTAAAAAAATCCCCTATTGCCTGAACTGCCATAGAATTGGCCATGAAAATAAAGATTGTCGTAAGGGTAAGTTTGAGCAAGGAGCCAAACAAGAGAGGAAAATAGCTGGATCAAACAGCTATAGACCTAGAGATACTCTCACAAGGAATGGTGACAGGGTTAATGTCCTAGAGGATGGAAATTACGAAAACCCTGATCACGAATGTGAGGAATCGGATCAGTCAGAATGACTAGGAAGTATACAGGAACCAAACAAAACGTTGGTAAATCCACACGTAGAGATAGTAATAGGACAATCCAAATATAAGGGATTAGTTGACACTGGAGCGTCAATTAGTCTGATGTCAGAACGAATACTGACGGATAAACACATGGTTAGAATTTATAAAAAGGAGGTAAGAGATGCTAGCAACAACGTTATCCCTATTGTGGGAGAAACTACAGTGGAAATTGTAAATCCACGAGGTAAGTTTCATGAAAATGTACTGATATTTAGCAATACCAGTGCGTTGCGAATGGATATTCTGATTGGAATGAATATATTGAGGAGAGCTCATATAAACTTACCAGAAGGTAAGATAAGTTTCATGGAAAATGAAACAGAAAACTGTAAGGTCTCAAAAGGAATGGACCAGTTGAAAATGATGATAATAAACGAAAACCTTCATAATTATCCCAAATGTACGAATGGGAATAAAAAGAAGGAAATAAATGTGGATAAAATAGTCACAAAGGAATGTGAAGATGAAGGACACTTCAACTTACACATAATAGAGGACATTGAGGTCCAAAGAAATGCAATTAACGTGTGCAATATGAAAATTGCAGGAACACAAGATGGTGAAGAGATATTAATCCATAGCTCGCGACTAAAGGAAAGGATATTAATTCCCAATACACTTGCACGAGTATGCAAGGGGAGAATAACCATTAATTGCATAAATATAAGTGACGATAACATTGTATTGACCCAGGGAACGAAGATTTCTACTGGAAGTGTGTTTAATGAACAAAGGATAAATGCCGTAACGTTAGACAACAAAGAAGACCCAAGGGAAAAACTAAGAGAAGAGGAACTTGAACCCTTGGAAGAAAAGGATATAATATGTGAAGATGACAGCATGAAGGATAAGATACTAGATCTCCTGAAAAAGTACAGACAGGTAGGTTGGAAAAAGGGTGAAAAGTTAGGAGTTTTTACAGGTGACACCTTGGATATAGACTTGAAGGATGACGTGGTGGTCAACCGGAGTCCTTATCCCATACCGCACTCCAAACAAGGTCAGTTAAATGAGGTAATTAAGGATATGTTAAATACAGGTGTTATCGCTAAATCAAAGAGTGTATTTAACGCACCTTTGCTTATAGTAAACAAACCTAATAATGAAATTAGGCCTTGCATTGACTATCGCGCTCTCAACCAGGTCATGAAACCTGTAACATATCCTATCCCAAGGATAAACGACTTATTAAAGTCATTAGATGAAATCAAATATATTTCAAAAATAGATCTTGCATCGGCCTTTCATCAATGCTTAATAACACCAAGTGATCGACACAAAACGGCTTTCACTGTAAATTCAACTCGATATGAGTTTAACCGAGTGCCTTTTGGGCTCCAAAGTAGTCCAGCTTTTTTCAGTCGAGTTATCAATTCAGTTTTGTACGATTTACTTGGATGTAATGTACTTGCTTATATGGATGATATTATCGTATATTCACGAAATAAAGAAACTCATTTAGAAAGGATTGAGGCAGTATTGCAGAAATTGTCTGAAGCCAACCTCAAAATAAAATTGACTAAATGCAAATTTTTTGCAAAAGAAATCAAATTCTTAGGCTATAAAGTCAGCTCCGATGGGTTAAAAATGGACGAGTCTAGAATCGAATCATTAAACGCAATGCCATACCCAACTTCTAAGAAGGAAGTTCAAGCTTTCCTAGGAGCTTGTAACTATTTTAGAACCTTTGTGAGAGGTTTCGCCCATCAGGCAGAACCATTGTACCTTTTACTACGGAAGGGGGTAAAATTTAAATGGGGTAAAGAACAAAGTGAAGCAGTAGATAAACTTAAAGAAATGCTCACTACTAGTCCGGTTTTGAAAATACCGGACTACTCTAAACCGTTCCATTTGTATTGTGATGCAAGCCTATCGGGGATAGCTTCATGCCTTATGCAAGAATACGATAATATCCTCCACCCCATATCTTATATCTCGAAAAGCTTAAATCCGGCTCAGAGGAACTATAGCGCAACTAAGCGCGAGTTCCTAGCATTGATTTTTGCTTTAGAGACATATAGAAATATCATACTCAGCTATCCAGTGTCAGTGTATACTGACCACATGCCTCTTCTTGGTATTCTGAAAAAGAATACCAAAGATAGTTGCATAAATAGATGGTCTATGTTAGCTCAGGAGTATGCCATTCAACTCTTCTACTTGCCAGGTAAGTCAAATTTATTTGCAGACTCCCTCTCTAGGTTATCTAAAGTCGAGGAGAACTATACTGACGTAACGGAGGAACTGGAAGAAAAATTGGTGAGTAGAATAAATAAGATAGAACAGACACAGGAGAACCCGGAATTAACCGAAGGGTTATCATCGCTACTTCCGGTGAAAACTCCATTCAGTGAGGAAGAACTGAGGAATCACCAGGAAAAGGACGAAGGTTGCATAGAAATCAAGAGAAAAATATTATCCAACCAACGTGAAAAAACCATTGCTTTAGCAAGTTTTAAAATTCTAAAGAACTTAATCTTTGTGGTAAGAAATATCACAAGACAGAAACAGAAAGAAGTTCACATAGTTCCTTATGTACCAGACAGTTTAATGCCAAAAGCATTTAAAACGGTACATACCGAAACAACGGCTGGTCATAGAGATATCGAACGATCTTTGAAGATTTTCGTTCGAAACTTCTACAACCGAAACGAAAGCAAGATACTGAGAGAACTTTGTGATAATTGCGAGCTTTGTATCAAGGCTAAAGGGATTGCTAAACCTATTCCCATCGGAAAATATCCGATACCAATTAAACCATTTCAAACTCTCAGTTCAGATTTATTGGGACCGTTACCTATCACGGAACAAGGGAACCGTTATATCATGGTGGTGAGAGACTACACTACCAGATACACTGTAATATTACCTTTGCCTAATAAAGAAGCCGAATCCATTATAGAAGGATTCAGACAGGTAATATCTAATTATGGATCACCAAAGGTAATTCTAACCGACAATGCACAGGAGTATAAATCCACTAAACTCCGCACCTTCTGCGATTTCTACAACATCGAAAAGCTTGAAGTTGCTCCATACCATCCAGCAAGCCAAGGACTGTCAGAAAGGATTAACCGGGAGGTTAACAAAATGTTAAGGATATACACCAACTCACTGGCCATGACGGATTGGGATTATCTTCTACCAGTAATAATGTTGACTATAAATAACTCTTGGAATACAAGCATAAACGAATCACCATTTTACAGTTTATTTGGTTATGATAGTCCAACGATCACATTATCCCAGCCAAGAATGAATTACAGTGAACTGGAAAGTGACGTCAGGCTTAGACGAGTAGCGCAAATCCGGAAGCATTGTCGGGAACACATCCTAAAAATCCAAGATAAGTATACGGACAGGACTAATTACAGAAGAAAGGACAAACAGGTGACAATTGGTAAACGCATTTATGCAAAATTACCGAAACATATTCCTAAGAACAAATTAGATTTGCCAGTATCTGGGCCATTCATTGTTCTCCAACAAAAAGGAAACAAGATCACACTCCAGGAGGCAAACTCTGATGTAAAATACGAGGTGCATCCTGATACCCTTATCACGAAGGAATATTCTTCCCCTGATAATTCTGTAGTTGAATCTAATTCTCAAACTAAAGATAACTTGAAGGAATCAAATTTTCCAGAACCAGAATCACTAGTAGAAAAACCTAATACACAGTTACAGGAAACAAAAGGTTTCAAAGGTCCTTATAATCTAAGACCAAGAAATTAAAGAGTAAACCTTACTCTTTGTTTCAGTAACGATATGTAATAGTATATTTACATTAAAAATGTATTCTGATATGTTTAGATTGTTTAAGAATTATACTCTTGTAATCCTTATAATTATATCAAGGATTAAAAATAAACTATAAAATATGTATCCACTAATTATAAGTTAATGTAAGATTTTAAATGGTTAGTTTGTAACTCAAAACTGTATTACAGAGACTGAGGGTTGGAGACTACCACTAGCCTTGCTACTTGTAGTAGCAGTTGTCCAAAATGTAACCTCACAGTCAGAGACTTCCACGGAGAGAGCCTCACCTATGACGATATCTCCCTGGAGGGGAAGGACCATGATTAGTGGTGCGTACTTAGTCAGTAGAGTAAAGCTAACATTCATTTCAAATACTTGTAACCAAGTCAGAGATAATCTAGACGTCTCTGCAAGGTCCATAAGACAAATAATTCTATCTGATATTTTAAACACCTTTTAGGACGACATAGGATTCACCAGAAGAATAGGATTTTTATGCTTGAAAATAGAGTCTATAAATTCAGACATATACAAAATGTTGAACAACACTCAACTTTGTGAAAACAACACTCTAGAAGAGATAGGAGAAAAATACTTTAACTTAAAGGATAGGTTAGACGAAGTATGGGAGGAAATAAAATCCTCAAATCAGAATACGAACACCATGATCACCCAATCATTCATTGCCCAACGACCTAACGTAGCAAGACTACCACCCCAAACTTCCATATTTTTAGGGGCAGGAATAGCTTTAGTTACAGGTTTGGTAACTGGAGGAGTTGTAGGATCATTATTTGGAAATGACAATTCAGCCGAAATCGACCAATTAAATAAAGATATCCACAGAGTCAACAAAAAAGTGCTCTTGACGAACCAGAGAGTAGATGTATTAGCCAAAAATGTATCAAACACCATTAGAGAGTTCAAGGTTCTATTGAGTAACATGCAGACGCTTAATGAAGGTACAGAACAAAGACAGATGATAGTTTGGCAATTATCTCAGCTAAAATTAGCAGCTACTAATGCTTTACTGTTATTAAAATCAACCGAAAACACCCTCACTCTATTGAGAGGTTCACTATTAAATTCTGAACTATTAGACATAAAGACTTTTCAGGAAGTACTTAAGGAAGGAAAAGCACATTTTCCTCAGTTAAGATTTCCAATTGATAAAGTATCTAGGGAAACAATAGGTGATATTATCCCATTAATTGAAATAAAAAAGGTAGGAGTAAATCATTACATTATGATCATTCCATTAGTCCATGTAAATACTTATGACACGTTTCAAATTATTCCTTTACCAATCAGACTTCAACAAAGCGAGATCATGATAGCAGATTTGGAGAATGACATTTTGTTGTATGACGGATCCACATACATAGTGACTCAGAAGGAAAATTTAAGGACTGTAGATGAAAATTATTTATTGATAAAAAATCAGCCTATATGGCAAGAAACAGAATCTTCCTGTCAAATTGAAGCTTTTAGAGAAAATACGACAGAGATAATTAAATTATGCAATTTCCGGAGGCTAGGAATATCTCATGAAATATTCTTGACCGACACTCCACAACATAGATTAATCTACACGACCGTAAGTAGGAACATAGAACTAGACTGTCCTACTGGAAAGATTAGACAACAGATAACAGGATTACACATAGTACCAAATACTTGTGACATCAAAACTGCAGGAGTAGCATGGCCTGCAAAATTAGAAAAGGAAATACAATTGGAAGACTTATTAGTAGAAAATAATCAAACCAGTGTTTTCGACATTACCTCATTACCCATTTTTGACGTAAACACAACGAATCCACTCCATAAGACCATTAAAAATCAATTAGAGAAGTTACCCATTAATGAATCATTAACTTTCACTTTTGAGGATTTTAATTTATCAACAGACGAAGTACAAATTTACTCAACGATGGCTTACGGAATAATTTTGATTATAGTAATAATTAACTCAATTTTAATAGGTGTGATATATTGGAAGAAATTCAAGAAAAGTGACGATACAACAGACAATGTAGAATTAGGACGACGATCTAAGTTCTTGGATAGATTTCAGTTCCCCAGAGACTCTTTGAACCTTAATAGTTTCAGAAGAATCCGGAATAAATTGCACAAATTTCAAGACCGAAGCAGACCAAGCTCACGACAAAGTTCCATTAGATCTAGTGTGAATGATAAAATTAGAAAGAGATCTAAATCAGTAAGACAAGCGATTAGAAATTCTTCACTAACTAGGAAAAGGAACGACTTATCAACTGACTCTCGTAAATTTGTGAATACAGGAACTAACACTAATATTATGTATCCAAATTTGTCATCCGTTCCAACCACACCAACGGTGCAAGAAAGAAAAAATAGAATACATTTAAAGGCATACAAATAATTTTCGAAATTCGATGTTGTCTAGGAGATGTTTAAATTACAGAGATTTTGCTATTTTATTATTTTGAATAATTAAATGAAGAAAAAAATTACGCACCACCAACATGTAAATTCCAGTCTCAATGACTAAAAAATTAAGAGGAATTTTACTTTAAGTTATAAAATCTATAAATAGTAATCCGATTGTAATAGCTACATAATGTTTTTATTGTTTCATAATATTAATCAATTATTTTGTGAACGTTTTCCATGAGGGCCGCTGAGTCAACACAACTTCAACCCGAGACTCACGTCTATCCACCTTGCCCTCATATCACTGACCTAAGCCGACAGTAATTGAGATGGCCAGAGACGTCAACAGTTCCCTCTCAAGGTTGGGAACCCACCACGAGACCACTGACGAGGTTGAGAACCTTGTATGAGACGTTCCCATGAGACGATTAGGCCAATACCAATGTGGCCACTGACAAGGTTGAGAACCTTGTATGAGACGTTCCCATGAGACGATCGTGAAACGATTGGGCCAATACAACTGGGTCAACACAAGATTAATTGAAAACCACTAATTAATAATTAGTACACTTTATTAAAATTATTCAATTTTATCAATTTTAAATATACAGTTATAATGGAAACAATAGGTAGTTAATAAATAGCTATAAACTATTTAGAATTATAACGCAGTAAAATATTAAATAATCTTCAACTTTTGAAAAAAGAAAGGAATAAAAATTAATAGCGATTTATAATTGAATCATATGAATTAAGTAGAACAATAAATTTATGTTTTCAACGACTAGACATTCACTTGGAAACTAATTTCATTTAAGTGTTTAAGAAATGAAAACATAAACATTTGATTTTAGAATTAGAATGTTTTATTATTTTTAATTTAAGTTCTCAATGACTAAACATTCACTTGGAAACCTTTTCCATTTAAGTGTTTAAGAAAGGGAAATAGAAATCTTTATTTCCGGATTTTTTCTTCAAAATATTTTAAAATAAATTATTAACAATTATGAGTTTGATGCTTAGGATTATTCGATTTGAACTCTGGAACTAATTATTTAATTTGATATTTAATGTTTTGAATTTTAGGATTGTATGAAATAGGATCGAAAGTTCCAATTTATAGAATCATAAAGTAAGATTACAATTATATTTTAAATATAATATTCTTCTATAATGTTTAAACTGTATTTTAGTTTTAATGGGATTATTTTCGATGTAATTTTCTGAATATGAATAGGATAACTTAGAGATATTAACTGAACTCTAAGTTGATTTAAGATTGTAAACCAAGGTAGGATACATGATTGGAATTGTCACCATACTTTTTGAATATTCAAATTCTATGATGAGAATACTAATTTACTAGCAAATCAAAACTAAAAATTCTGAATCTATAAAACAATTATTGAATTAATAGTTTATTGTCTTTTGTATTCATAGAATAATTTGTGTTTTCGAACTTTGAAAATTTTTAAGAAATTCTTAGGATATTTTCAAATAAGGTTAGATTGTAGGGGCTTAGTAATGGTATTACTATATATTCTATATAACTACATATATTCCCTATATTTTAATCTAATCTTAGAATTTGTTTACTAACACTTTATAACTAGGAGATGGCCCTTGATGTGAGACTTAGTTGCAATTGACCTGTATTAACGGGGGGAGGGAGTGATATTAACAATCGATCTGATTATAACAATCGACCTAATTAATTTACTGATCTATTGTTAATACGCAGAAGTATTTTAATCTTTATAAAGATTATAATCTTTAACAAGATTATAAACTTTATAATCCTGTACTACTCTTCAATAGCTAATCAAGGAAGAGGTGTTAGGAAATTCCAACTCATATTTATGGTTATGTTATTCAGTCCTCATATTTATGGTTATGTTATTCAGTCCCAAACTCATGTGAGAACACTCACATCGACTCATATTTATGACTCTGTTATTCAGATCCAAACTCATGTAAACTCATGCAAGAACACGAATTCAATTATATTATTAACTTGATGTCGCCGTTCTTAACTCTTTGATAAAGCCGAACTTACCACCCAAGACCTGGGAAAACTCTGGGCGCATTTGGCCTTCAACCTCCCTATAAAACCCAATCGAGAATCATTTCATTTGTTCAGTTCTATTCCTTCATCGTCACTCCTTGACGTGTTCCCCGGTACACCGTGTGTCTAACATAAAGTGTTCGAGCTCTATCGATCTAGAACTCTTGATCAGTTAACTCTTGAATAACATTCCATAATAGCGACTGAGTGAATTAAGTGCCGATAGACTTACTTTAATCAAGCTTACTAACACTGTTCAAGGAAGAAATAAACACAAGTTAATTAATCGATATTTACTCAAACTTTATACAGTGTAAACCAATTGATTTATTATATTAGATTGTGTTACCGTGTTTTTCATTTACCCCACTTAATTGTAATTATTGAATTATAAAGGCAATTGTTATTTAATTTGATCAACTGACTTACGAAGACTAAGAACCTGCAAATTAACTAAGAAGTCTTTTTCGTCTTTGAGGAAAATAAAACAAAGACTAGAATCAGAGAAAAGAAAGTTAATAGTGATCTTGTTTCCTTTTTGTTGGAGAACAATGAATGGCCCAGATACTGGCAAATCTAATTTGTTCTTAGGAATATGTTTCGGTAATTTTGCATAAATGCGTTTACCTATTGTCACCTGTTTGTTCTTTCTTCTGTAATTAGTCCTGTCCGTATACTTATCTTGGATTTTTAGGATGTGTTCCCGACAATGCTTCCGGATTTGCGCTACTCGTCTAAGCCTGACGTCACTTTCTAGTTCACTGTAATTCATTCTTGGCTGGGATAATGTGATCGTTGGACTATCATAACCAAATAAGCTGTAAAATGGTGATTCGTTTATGCTTGTATTCCAAGAGTTATTTATAGTCAACATTATTACTGGTAGAAGATAATCCCAATCCGTCATGGCCAGTGAGTTGGTGTAGATCCTTAACATTTTGTTAACCTCCCGGTTAATCCTTTCTGACAGTCCTTGGCTTGCTGGATGGTATGGAGCAACTTCAAGCTTTTCGATGTTGTAGAAATCGCAGAAGGTGCGGAGTTTAGTGGATTTATACTCCTGTGCATTGTCGGTTAGAATTACCTTTGGTGATCCATAATTAGATATTACCTGTCTGAATCCTTCTATAATGGATTCGGCTTCTTTATTAGGCAAAGGTAATAACACAGTGTATCTGGTAGTGTAGTCTCTCACCACCATGATATAACGGTTCCCTTGTTCCGTGATAGGTAACGGTCCCAATAAATCTGAACTGAGAGTTTGAAATGGTTTAATTGGTATCGGATATTTTCCGATGGGAATAGGTTTAGCAATCCCTTTAGCCTTGATACAAAGCTTGCAATTATCACAAAGTTCTCTCAGTATCTTGCTTTCGTTTCGGTTGTAGAAGTTTCGAACGAAAATCTTCAAAGATCGTTCGATATCTCTATGACCAGCCGTTGTTTTGGTATGTACCGTTTTAAATGCTTTTGGCATTAAACTGTCTGGTACATAAGGAACTATGTGAACTTCCTTCTGTTTCTGTCTTGTGATATTTCTTACCACAAAAATTAAGTCCTTTAGAATTTTAAAACTTGCTAAAGCAATGGTTTTTTCACGTTGGTTGGATAATATCTTTCTCTTGATTTCTATGCAACCTTCGTCCTTTTCCTGGTGATTCCTCAGTTCTTCCTCACTGAATGGAGTTTTCACCGGAAGTAGCGATGATAACCCTTCGGTTAATTCCGGGTTCTCCTGTGTCTGTTCTATCTTATTTATTCTACTCACCAATTTTTCTTCCAGTTTCTCCGTTACGTCAGTACAGTTCTCCTCGACTTTAGATAACCTAGAGAGGGAGTCTGCAAATAAATTTGACTTACCTGGCAAGTAGAAGAGTTGAATGGCATACTCCTGAGCTAACATAGACCATCTATTTATGCAACTATCTTTGGTATTCTTTTTCAGAATACCAAGAAGAGGCATGTGGTCAGTATATACTGACACTGGATAGCTGAGTATGATATTTCAATATGTCTCTAAAGCAAAAATCAATGCTAGGAACTCGCGCTTAGTTGCGCTATAGTTCCTCTGAGCCGGATTTAAGCTTTTCGAGATATAAGATATGGGGTGGAGGATATTATCGTATTCTTGCATAAGGCATGAAGCTATCCCCGATAGGCTTGCATCACAATACAAATGAAACGGTTTAGAGTAGTCCGGGATTTTCAAAACCGGACTAGTAGTGAGCATTTCTTTAAGTTTATCTACTGCTTCACTTTGTTCTTTACCCCATTTAAATTTTACCCCCTTCCGTAGTAGAAGGTACAATGGTTCTGCCTGAAGGGCGAAACCTCTCACAAAGGTTCTAAAATAGTTACAAGCTCCTAAGAAAGCTTGAACTTCCTTCTTAGAAGTTGGGTATGGCATTGCGTTTAATGATTCGATTCTAGACTCGTCCATTGTTAACCCATCGGAGCTGACCTTATAGCCCAAGAATTTGATTTCTTTTGCAAAAAATTTGCATTTAGTCAATTATATTTCGAGGTTGGCTTCAGACAATTTCTGCAATACTGCCTCAATCCTTTCTAAATGAGTTTCTTTATCCTTTGAATATACGATAATATCATCCATATAAGCAAGTACATTACATCCAAGTAAATCGTACAAAACTGAATTGATAACTCGACTGAAAAAAGCTGGACTACTTTGGAGCCCAAAAGGCACTCGGTTAAACTCATATCGAGTTGAATTTACGGTGAAAGCCGTTTTGTGTCGATCACTTGGTGTTATTAAGCATTGATGAAAGGCCGATGCAAGATCTATTTTTGAAATATATTTGATTTCATCTAATGACTTTAATAAGTCGTTTATCCTTGGGATAGGATATGTTACAGGTTTCATGACCTGATTGAGCGCGTGATAGTCAATGCAAGGCCTAATTTCATTATTAGGTTTGTATACTATAAGCAAAGGTGCGTTAAATACACTCTTTGATTTAGCGATAACACCTGTATTTAACATATCTTTAATTACCTCATTTAACTGACCTTGTTTGGAGTGCGGTATGGGATAAGGACTCCGGTTGACCACCACGTCATCCTTCAAGTCTATATCCAAAGTGTCACCTGTAAAAACTCCTAACTTTTCACCCTTTTTCCAACCTACCTGTCTGTACTTTTTCAGGAGATCTAGTATCTTATCCTTCATGCTGGCATCTTCACATATTATATCCTTTTCTTCCAAGGGTTCGAGTTCCTCTTCTCTTAGTTTTTTCCTTAGGTCTTCTTTGTTGGCTAACGTTACAGCATTTATCCTTTGTTCATTAAATACACTTCCAGTGGAAATCTTTGTTCCCTGGGTCAATACAATGTTATCGTCACTTATATTCATGCAATTAATGGTTATTCTCCCCTTGCATACTCGTGCAAGTGTATTGGGAATTAATATTTTTTCCTTTAGTTGTGAGCTATGGATTAATATATCTTCACCATCTTGTGCTCCTGCAATTTTCATATTGCACACGTTAATTGCATTTCTTTGGACCTCAATGTCCTCTATTATATGTAAGTTGAAGTGTCCTTCATCTTCACATTCCTTTGTGACTATTCTATCCACATTTATCTCCTTCTTTTTATTCCCATTCGTACACTTGGGATAATTATGAAGGTTTTCGTTTATTATCATCATTTTCAACTGGTCCATTCCTTTTGAGACCTTACAGTTTTCTGTTTCATTTTCCATGAAACTTATCTTACCTTCTGGTAAGTTTATATGATCTCTCCTCAATATATTCATTCCAAGCAGAATATCCATTCGCAACGCACTGGTATTGCTAAATATCAGTACATTTTCATGAAACTTACCTCGTGGATTCACAATTTCCACTGTAGTTTCTCCCACAATAGGGATAACGTTGTTGCTAGCATCTCTTAACTCCTTTTTATAAATTCTAACCATGTGTTTATCCGTCAGTATTCGTTCTGACATCAGACTAATTGACGCTCCAGTGTCAACTAATCCCTTATATTTGGATTGTCCTATTACTATCTCTACGTGTGGATTTACCAACGTTTTGTTTGGTTCCTGTATACGTCCTAGTCATTCTGACTGATCCGATTCCTCACATTCATGATCCGGGTTTTCGTAATTTCCATCCTCTAGGACATTAACCCTGTCACCATTCCTTGTGGGAGTATCTCTAGGTCTATAGCTGTTTGATCCAGCTATTTTCCTCTCTTGTTTGGCTCCTTGCTCAAACTTACCCTTACGACAATCTTTATTTTCATGGCCAATTCCACGGCAGTTAAGGCAATAGGGGATTTTTTTAGCTATCCTTATTCTGCAATATTGCGCAGAATGACTGAGTTTTTTACAATACTTGCAGGAAATCTTTTTCCTGCACTCTCGGGCAAAATGCCCGGCTTCGTTACACTTGAAGCAGGTCCTTGCTGCCCCTTGGCCTTGTTCTCTTTTCTTATCATTGGAAGTAGTGGTTACCTGGTAGAGAACATCTTGCTGTGTTGTGATGTTCTCCTTTTTCTTTTTTGCCTTCATTAGCGTTTCCTTTTCATATAAATTCACAACTTCCGACATTAGCTCTGTACTGGAGTAGTCGGCACATATGTTAGTGATTTTTTCGTACATTTTTGTCGGTAACTGATTACCAAGTATAAACTTCATTATGAGGTTTTGAAATAACCCCATTAGTGGCAACTTTAGTACTTCCTCCTCATCTTCTTCTTCGCCGCTAGGGAGTGGAACTACCGTTTCAGGGCTTATGTTGATTTTTTTCATCCCTTCTGTTGAGAGGAAACTTTCCACATATGCTCTTGTCGATGCTTCTAACGACGTCATGCCAGCAAAGAAGTTTGGCCTGTGGATGTCACTGGTCCCCAATATTTTTGCTGCATGTTGAGTGTCCTCTCTTTGATGATTTGGATACATCTTGAGGAATTCGCGTTCTACACGCTCATAGCTGTACTCTTCGCGTCCAGCATAGAGGTCTATCAAACTCAAAGCGTTTCCGCTTTGTTTGCTTACTTGGGCATATAGTATCCGGAATTTTACGTCACCATCTGTGATGTCGTTTTGCAGGAAGTAGTTATCTAACGTACGGAAAAATGTCCGAACGTTAGGACCTGGCACAAATGCATCTTTTTCGTGTGGTGATGGCGCACCCTTGAATTTAGGTAGGTCATTTAACACAATCAAATTGTTGTTAGCCATCTTTGCAATAATTGGAAACTATTTTCCTTTTATTATTTTCCGTTCAGGAAGAAATCTTATTTTTATCCTTTCCTTTGATTATTTTCCCTTTCAGGAAATTTTTATTTTTATCCTTTCCTTTGATTATTTTCCCTTTCAGGAAATTTTTATTTTTATCCTTTCCTTTGATTATTTTCCCTTTCAGGAAATTTTTATCCTTTCCTTTGATTATTTTCCCTTTCAGGAAATTTTTATCCTTTCCTTTGATTATTTTCCCTTTCAGGAAATTTTTATCCTTTCCTTTGATTATTCTGTAATATTTTTACAATAAAATATAAAAGAATATAAAAATATTGAGCGCCACCCAATACACAATATAGGAAAAAAAAATGGTTAGGCAAAGGACAAAAAAAAATATAGCTTGCAATAATAATAAAAAAAAATCAAATAAAATTTCTAATCAATATAAGTATCAATGAACATGCACAAGGTTGTACCTGTGTATAATTATTATCAAAATTATTAGGCACAAAAATTAATATAATAAGAAATTATTAATTTACAAGCACATACACATATGTATATAATGTAATTATTATGTAAACATTATTTAGGCACACAAGAAAATATAATATAATTATTTCTCAATCGTAAATGTTCACAAAATTCAAAACTTAATACTGATGAAGGATTCCCCCTAATATTAATTAACAATCAACAATATTTTTCGTTATTTTGAATTAATTATTTAATTCCCACATAACTTACTCATTCTTGCTTCTAATAATTGCATTTAACAACAGTTATAGAACGTTCAACTTAACTTGATGAGGTGAGTCTTATTACTGAATACTATATTCGTTGACTGCTGAACTTCTGAAGAACCTCTGCTTTCTCTTTGTTGACCCCTTTTCTCTGAGTGTCCTGTTGTGGTCAACAGCTGTAGACTATTTCTTGTCTTCTTCCCAGCTTTGGATCCGCTGCGATGCGCTGTTATTATACTATTATTCAGTATATGAAGTAGGGCTCCCAACTTTATTTGATGAAGAAGAAAATAACTCGTCACTCAGTTAAAGTAATTTCAGTCACTTACTCCGAAAGTGATGAGACGATTTAATTTACTTTAATTCGTTTTTTATTTAAGAGTGAGTTTATCGCGACAAAAGTAGCTTTGTCGCCGTACCAGTTCTTCTTGCCACTAGTACCCAAAGAGCTGATAGTACGCAGGTAACAGCGCGTTAACTAGCGTAACTAACGAATTTTTTACGCTGCCTCCTTCTTCTTTAGCACAAGAAGTGGTTGTAGCAATTTAACACTAGTGTTATTTTTCACACTGTTTGTTAATTTTTGATCTCCGTCGTAGATGTCATTATTAACTTTCTTTTCTCTGATTCTAGTCTTTGTTTTATTTTCCTCAAAGACGAAAAAAGAGTTCTCAGTTAATTTGCAGGTTCTTAGTCTTCATTAATACAGTTGATCAAATTAAATAACAATTGCCTTTATAATTCAATAATTACAATTAAGTGGGGTAAATGAAAGTCACGGTAACACAATCTAATATAATAAATCAATTGGTTTACACTGTATAAAGTTTGAGTAAAATGTCGATTAATTAACTTGTGTTTATTTCTTCCTTGAACAGTGTTAGTAAGCTTGATTAAAATAAGTCTATCGGCACTTAATTCGCTCAGTCACTATTATGGAATGTTATTCAAGAGTTAACTTGATCAAGAGTTCTAGATCGATAAAGCTCGAACACTTTATGTTAGACACACGGTGTACCGGGGAACACGTCAAGGAGTGACGATGAAGGGTTTGAACTGAACAACTGAAATGATTCTCAATTGGGTTTTATAGGGAGGTTGAAGGCCAAATGCGCCCAGAGTTTTCCCAGGTCTTGGGTGGTAAGTTCGGCTTTATCAAAGAGTTAAGAACAGCTACATCAAGGTTAATAATATAATTGAATTCGTGTTCTTGCAACAGTTTAAATGAGTTTAGGACTGAATAACATAGTCATAAATATGAGTCGATGTGAGTGTTCTCACATGAGTTTGGGACTGAATAACATAACCATAAATATGAGGACTGAATAACATAACCATAAATATGAGTTGGAATTTCCTAACACCTCTTCCTTGATTAGCTATTGAAGAGTAGTACATGATTATAAAGTTTATAATCTTGTTAAAGATTATAATCTTTATAAAGATTAAAATACTTCTGCGTATTAACAATAGATCAGTAAATTAATTAGGTCGATTGTTATAATTAGATCGATTGTTATAATCAGATCGATTGTTAATAACAGCAAAGGATCTATCTACAGCAAAGGATCTATCTACAACAAAGAATCTATCTACAGCAAAGAATCTAAGTTCAGCAAAGAATCTATCATAAGCAAAAGATCTATATACAGCAAAGGATCAATCTAAAAAGTATGATCTATTTACATCAATGGATCTATTAACAGCAGAGGAACTTTATACAGCAAAGGATCTATCTACAGCAAAGGATCTATCTACAGCAAAAGATCTATCTACAGCAAAGTAATCTATCTACAGTAAGGGATCTATCTACAGCAAAGAATCAATCTACACCAAAGGATCTTTCTAAAGTGCATTATCTGTCAACAGCAAAGGATCTATCTACAGAAAATGATCTATTTACAGCAAAAGATCTTTCTACAACAGAGAATCTTTCTACATTAAAAAATCTATCTACAGCAAAAGATCTAACTTCAGCAAAGTGATCTATCTACAGTAAGGGATCTATTTACAGCAAAGAATCTATCTACACCAAAGGATCTTTATACTGCGAAAGATCTGTCAACAGCAAAGGATCTTTCTACTGCAAAGGATCTATTTACAACAAAAGATCTTTCTACAGCAGAATATCTTTCTACAGCAAAGGATCTCTCTAAAGCAAAGGATCTATCAACAGCAAAGCTTTTATCTACAGTAAATGATCTATCTACAGAAAAGGATCTATCTACAGAAGAGGATTTATCTACAGCGAAAGATCTATCTACTGCAAAGGATCTATCTACAGCAAAGGATCTATCTACGGCAAAGGATTTATATATTTATTTATAGCAAAGTATCTTAGATCTATTTACATCATTGGATCTATCTACAATAAATGATATATCTACTACAAGAGATCTATCTACAGCAAAGGATCTATCTACTACAAAGAATCTATCTTCAGCAAAAAATCTATCTACAGTAAAGGATCTATCTACAACAAAGGATCTATCTACAGCAAAGGATCTATCTACAGCAAAGGATCTATCCACAGCAAGGGATCTATCTACAGTATAGGATCTATAGACAGCAAAGGATCTATCTACAGCAAAAGATCTATTTACAGCAAAAGCTCTATCTACAGCGAAGGATCTATCTACAGGAAAGGATCTATCTACAGGAAAGGATCTATCTACAGGAAAGGATTTATCTACAGTAAAGGATCTATCTACATCATATGATCAATCTACAGCAAGGGATCTATCTACAGCAAAGAATCTATTTACAGTTAAGGATCTATCTACAGCAAAAGATCTATCTACAATATGGGATATATCTACAGTAAAGGATCTATCTACTACAAAGGATCTATCTACAGCAAACGATCTATCTACAACAAAGAATCTATCTACAGCAAAAAATATATCTACAGTAAAGGCTCTATCCACAGCAAAGGATCCATCTACAGCAAGGGATCTATCGACAGTAAGGGATCTATCTACAGCAAAGGAGCCATCTACAGCAAATGATCTATCTACAATCAAGGATCTATCAAGAGCAAAGGATCTATATACAGCAAAAGATCTAATAACAGCAAAAATTCTATATTCTGCAAAGGATCTATCTACAGCAAAGGATCTATTTACAGGAAAGTATCTATCTACAGCAAAGGATCTATCTACAGCAAAGGATTTATCTACAGAAAAGGATTTATCTACATCAAAGGATCTATCTACAGCAAAGGATCTATCAACAGCAAAGATCCATTTTACTGTATGGGATCTATCTACAGCAAAGCTTTTATCTACAGTAAAGGATCTATCTACAGAAAAGAATCTATCTACAGAAAAGGATTTATCTACAGCGAAGGATCTATCTACAGCAAAGAATCTATCTTCAGCAAAGGATCTATCTACGGCAAAGGATTTATATATTTATTTATAGCAAAGGATCTTTGATCTATTTACATCAGTGGATCTATCTACAATAAATGATCTATCTACTACAAAAGATCTATCAACAGAAAAGGATCTATCTCCAGCAAAGGATCTATCTACAGAAAAGGATTTATCTACAGTGTAGGTTGAGGGCAGCAAAACACGGCAGTTACGGAGATATTGTATTTGGAGATCTCGTACTACAAAGAAAAGAGGAAAACAACATTTACTACATTATTTTTTTACCGAAATAGAAATGTTAAATGAACACTACTATAGCAAACATATCCGATAAAATTGAATAAATTCACTACAAATAATTATTTATTATAAGCAAAGGTCCTACTAATATATCTTTATATATCACACACCCTAAACATAATCACCTGAGCGGTATATGGCGCCAACTACAAAACAAGACAGATATCACGATCACCGGACGCAGTTTATCTAGTTAGGAGTATAATCCTCAATTGCCGCACATACAGACAACAGTTTCAATTTACCAGGGAACAAAATCTTAAACCAACAAATTTATCCTGGAACACATCAAAAAGGAATGTACGCAATAATAATGTAATGACCCCAATTAAAACTGACACTGCCGCACTCAACACATT
Source organism: Caprella mutica (assembly GCA_947561585.1). Taxonomy (NCBI): domain Eukaryota; kingdom Metazoa; phylum Arthropoda; class Malacostraca; order Amphipoda; family Caprellidae; genus Caprella; species Caprella mutica. Next base: position 36,643 of record CANNZV010002555.1, on the reverse strand, counting down.
TAATATTTAAGCCTAGCTAACAAAGCCGTTACGGATCCAGATACAAGGAACTCCGAAGAAGACCAGCATAAAAAATGGAATCAATAGACGAAGATATCCAAGCAAGTAACTCCAAATTTATAACAGTTACATTTGGAAGAATAATGATACGTACCCGTAATGATACGTACCCCACATTTGGAAGAATAGAGAAGCTAGTAACTTGCAAACAAGTTCACAGCGGAAGAACAAATAGAAGGTAAGCACACAAAATAAATAGAAGGTAAGAACAGACAAAAGGTAGGAACAAATAGAAAGTAGAATAAACAAAAGGTAGAATAAACTGAAGGTAGAATTAATACAAGGTAGAATAAACTGAAAGTAAGCCAATAATAAATTTCACGTAATTTCAAGCCAAGAGATAAGCACATCACACCTATTCACCTAGCCTTCCATACTCGTGCATACGTTCCCAAAACGTAATTCAAACGTAGCCCTACACTTAACGACCTATCAGCACAGTGTTTAAAGAATTTATGACAAAGAAAAACGAATCATTGATTGTAACGCCATCTGGTGGACAGGGAATCTACCAATCATAATGAAAATTAAAAGGAGCCGCATGACCTAAATCATATTTAACAGTCCCCTCTTTTGAAACTAAGTTTCAACACAGTTGAGACGTTCAACACGGCTCGCGTGATAATCAACTGTCTTGGTAAATTCGTTACGGTAGTTCCTTACCTTCTATCAGTAATACTAACTTAGACACAGGTCTCTTGTATTCCTTCCCACGAGCATACAAACTGACACATCGTACGTTACCATCAGAGCCTTGTACCACACTCGTTACGCGACCTATGGGCCAATGGCACCTAGCTTCCAACTCACTCACAATCATCACTATATCACCGACTTTAACATTTCTCTTCTCTGAAGTCCACCTTTGACGACCCTGTAGTGAGCTTCTGTATTCACGGCACCATCTTTTCCAGAATTGATTTGCTACTGTTTGAATATGTTCCCAGCGGCTCACGTTGTCAATTTTTCTATCTTCCAGTTTAATTACATTGGTTATGCTGTTTCCAAGATTTAAGAGTCTCTGTGGAGTGAGTGCAGGACTTGACGGGTCATTACCCAATATTGCTATCGGACGACTATTTATGGCAGCTTCGGCTTCACATAACAAAGTATAAAGCCCGTCGTCAGTGAAAGTCTTACCAGTCATCGTTGATTCCATTACACGCCTAACTGTCCTGATAATTCTCTCCCACACGCCCCCAAAGTGAGAGGTGCTAGGTGGATTAAACTCCCAACGAACCCCCCTAGTTGTTTCCAAATCATTCACAACTTCAGGGTTTCCTAGTGCCTTTAACATCACTCTTCGTGCACCCACAAAATTTGTTCCATTATCAGATCTCAGAAGTTTTACTTGTCCACGTCACGCCATGAATCTTCTAATCGCACGAATTATAGCGTCGGTCGTTAGGTCTACTGCAATTTCCAGATGAACAGCGCGAATAGTCATACAAGTGAATATTACGCCATATCTCTTAGCTTTCTGTCTTCCTCGGCCCAGTGTCACAAAAAAGGGTCCAAAGCAGTCCATTCCAGTATAAGTGAAAGCTGGTTCTTGTTCAGCTACTCTAACAAAAGGTAAAGGAGCCATCTTCTGGTCAAGCACTCGACCTTGAACTCGTCGACAAGTCACGCATTTTCCCAATTCTGATCTTACTGTGGAAAAACCACGATTGATCCAATACCTTTCACGTATCAGTCCCAAAACAGTTGGCGTGCCCAAATGCCCAGCTCGTTCATGGTACTCTCTAATAATAATCAAAGTCGTAATATGATGCTTATGAGGGAGCACAACTGGGAACTTGCTCTCGTAAGTCATTTCAGCATTTTCTAGTCTCCCTCCAACACGAATTATTTTATCTTTCATGTACACACACAATTTAGCTAAGCTACTACCCTTTCTTATAGTTTCTCCTCTCGATAGACGTCTATACTCTTCCCGGTAGCATTCCTCCTGCACGTTCCTTACCACTTCCCTCTCGGCTTCCTCAATATCAACTGCGTGCAAAGTGCACCTTTGTTTTTCACCCTTTGATATGATAAATTGCTTAAATTTTATCAACCAAGCCACACCTTTTAGCAACTTTTTCCAATCCGAATAGAATTCCCATATCTTTGCGCACGAGCTGGATCTTTCGGATACTCTCATTGTTTTCACAGATTTGCGAATTTCTAATTCAGCTTCACTCTCAATATTAACAGCATCTTGCTCGATCGGCCAACTTGATTCATCACTCAGCAGAAATTCCGGACCGCTGCGCCAACGGTGTGTGTCCTTCCCTCGTGAACCATCATCTGCCGGATTTAATTCTGACGAGACGTAACGCCATTCACTCACATCAGTCCTACGTTTAATGTTGGCTACACGGTTTGCAACAAACGTATGGAATCTTAATTTTTCGTTTCTCAAATAACGAAGGACCGTCATGCTATCAGTCCACGAATGTACCTTCTTAAACAAGACTGATAATGTATCACGTAACCTCCGACTCATTCTTGCCACCAGCGTAGAAGCAACTAATTCCAGTCGCGGTATGGATACAGTCTTCAGTGGGTTAACTTTAGCTTTTCCCCAAACGAAAATACAACGATTTTCTCCACTTTGCATTTTTAAGAGTACATACGCTACTGCGGCATGTCCGCGTTCACAGGCGTCTCCAAATACGTGTAGGTGCAATTCCTTTACCTTTTCCCCTGATCCCACAATGCTGCGATTTATCTTCACCTTAGATATATCTCCCAGTTTTTCAATCCACGTTTCAATTTCGGTTATTTCTTCCACGGTGAACTGATTGTCCCAACCGTTTGCACCACTCTGCATGATTGCCCGTTGAAACAAAATCCTACCCTGTAAGACTAGCGGTGCCACTAACCCTAATGGGTCATAAATCCCAGCAATCACTGATAGTAACGTCCGTTTATTGAGCACCTTTCGAGGTTCAAAAGGAATCACCCCTAATTCATCCGTGTTTCTATTCCAACTGATTCCCAAAGCCCTACAGTCATTCATGTCACGAGATTCAACTCTCATTTCCCGCTCAATGTTCTCTACATTGCTCACAAATTTACGTAGATTGAAACCACCCTCTGAACATAATGATTTCAGAGTCCTAGCTTCTACACAGATTTAATCTCTACTAGTGGCCGCTTTCAAGCAGTCATCTACATAAAAGTTTTCTCTTAAAATATCGGCAACTGAGTTACTACTGCCCTCACTTTTATCATCGGCTACCCGCTTCAAGGCATAATTTGCAATACTCGGGGAAGAACATGCCCCAAACAAATGTACTGTCATGCGATATTCTCTCAGCCGTCCACTCATAACACCTCCCTCCCACCAAAAGAACCTCAAATAATCCTGGTCAGCACGTGGCACCCTAATCTGATAAAACATGGATTCAATATCAGCCATGAAACCTAAGTGACCTAATCTGAATCGTAATAGTACATCAAGTAGATGAGTTGTCAAATCTGGTCCCTGGTATAATAAATCATTCAATGCAATGCCTCCAACTCTAGCCGCACAATCGAATACCACGCGAACTTTCCCTGGCTTGTTTGGGTGTGTAACAGCGAAATGGGGAATATACCATTTTCCTTCTTGTTCGTTCTCCAACACCTTTTCGGCGTACCCTTTCTCAATCATATCGCCAACACATTTCTCATATTTTTCTCTGATGTCGGGGTCCCCTCTTAATTTCTTCTGCAAGCCTGAAGTACAACGTAAACCATTTGCACGACTGTGGGGTAACTCAAAAAGGTCCGATCGTAATGGTAAGGGGATTTCGTAGCGCCAGTCATATTTTCGACATCCTTTCTCAACGATATCGACCCATCTTTTCGTCATCAACAGAAAGTGCCTTTTTATCATCGTGCTCATCTTCGAAGCCACTTTCAAATGCCTTCTCCACCAACGACTTTATCTGACTAATATTGCAACGAACTCTATTGACTTTCATTCCAATCCTTCCAGTCAGTTCAATCAAGCCTCCTAAAGTCCAACCAAGTCTCGTTTTCACTGCGTATGGATCACCAGGATGAGGAGGTGCTCTAATATCAATCGGTCCCAAAGCTGCAGGAACGTTGCCCCCTATCATCAAATCTATGTCGCCCAATTTATCCAAATTAAGATCTGCTAAGTGCTCCCATCTTAACATTTCTTCCTTAGTCATAACATCGTCATAATCAATTGGTATTTTTGGGATTACATATAGAGGTGGTAGTGGAATAGATTCCCTCTCTCTTTTACCTTTGATTATCAGCCCTGTTACCAAAAATGTCTTTTCCTTCTTGAATGCATTTATAGTTTCTGTATATAAATTAGTTTCGTGTAATTCTTCCTCAAGTATACCTAGCTTGTCCAATAATCGTCTAGTACAAAAGGACCCGGCACTTCCAGGATCCAAAAAGGCAGACACTTCAACACCACATTCACTTCCTTTTCTCACTGTAACCGATAACACTGGCATGGTACCGCTACTTACGGGACCGTGATTCGTTGATACCATTCCAACTCGTATTCTCTCGTCTCCATGTCCGTCTGCATTATTAGATTCATCTTCTTGAGATACGTTTCTTATATTCAACTGCGGGTCCATAGAGGGTAAATTCCTATTTGTAGAAGCGTACCCATTCCTCTTTTGATTGGATACCCCAAAGTTATTCCATATCTCCCTTTCCCTTCATTCCTAGATTTATTCATCATCCAACCACCATTCACATGAAGAAGAGGATGATGCCATTTTTGACAAATTTCACACGATTTTGGGGTCATGCATTGACTTGCCATGTGTCCTTCTCTAAGACATATGAAGCAACCTCTATTAGCCTTCACACATTCAATCCTATCACGGACAGTCATCTCCTTGAATGAAGTGCAACTCAAAATATCATGAATTCTTCCACAATTCATGCATCTCACTGAATTGGTATTAGATGTTTTTGGGTTTGATAGTTCATAATTCTGCCTATTAGTCTGATCTTCGTTAGGCACTCTTTCAACAATAACTGCATTCGCATTGATTTTATTCTTTTCCATCATCATCCCATCACTTTGTGAAATATTTTGCATCACCTCCTTACCGTACAAAGGATCTGACGCTGCTTTAGCTTCACGTTCAACAAAATGAACCAAATCTCCATAGCTCAATTCACCTTTATCTATTTTCATGTACCGCCAACGTTCGACCATTTTATTAGGCAATTTTCTCAACAGTGCTCGAATAGTAGTTGGATGTTCGAGTTGACTCTTTCCAGATGGGATTTTATCAACCACATTCCTAGTCAATCTGAGAGCCACTGCATACGAATTGAGAGCGTTCACGTCATCGTTTCTGATGGTTTCCTTGGACAGTAACCGATCGATGAACTCAGTGCCAATGAGCTCAGGTGCTCCATACTTTTTGTCAAATATTTGCCATACTTCCTTGTAACCTTCCTCTTCATCCATATACATGCATGCCTGCACCAATTCCTTTGGTTCATCTTCTGTGAACTGATACAAATAATGCAATTTTTCTCCAGATGGGACCACTCCTGATTCCATTATACCTCTGAAAGCCTGCTTGAATGGGAGATATGAAGCAATATCTCCGCGGAATTTTTTGATATCATGCTTCGGCATTGCGGCCCATAGGTTACTAGCGATCAATTCCCTCAGTATACAATCCCCTAACGGTGGAGACTCCTTTTTATTGTTAACCTGCGTTGCGCTAGATGATTTCCATCCGTGCGAAGGCTTGTTTTGTTCAGATCCTCCGTCATTGTTATTCTTTCGTTCTACTTTCAAAGGTTTTTCAGAATGCGCACGAGTTTTAGTCCCTGAAGTCCCTTCCACTACCTCTCCAGTTTCACGAAAACCTATCTTATTTAGAGGGACCTGCAGGTTTTGAGCGAAGCCCATATCTATCTCCTCAAACCTAGTCCATGCTTCTTCAGCTACTCTGCGTGCCTCCGAATCCGCTTCCTTCTCTAGCCTCTTGATTTCCTCCTCCAATTCTATCTCTTCCAATCTTTCCTTTAACTCCCTCTGTCTCGCATCTAACTCTCTTTGTTCCTTATCGACCTTAGCTAACTGCTGCTTCCTCTTCAGTTCCTGAGCTTCTTCCAGTTTAGCTGTTCTTGCTGCATCAATTTCTCTTTGTACTGCTGCTTCTCTCCTTTTCATAGATGTTTGAGAAGCTCTACTTGTTCTAGATGTCGCAGAAATGCATGAGCCTGCTTGGCTGCCAGAGGTATCATTGACAAAATTCCTCAACTGGTCACGTACTTCTACCATGCTCTTACTGTCTCTAGGACGTCCGTTCAACTCCAATTTCTTTATTCCTGAAGTAGTGCGTGCGTCTATAAGACTGCGGGTCGCAACAACTGAACGACCATCAGAACGCACTTTCGGTTTCACAGATGAATTATAATATCCAACTTGAGAAATGCTGTCCTCGGGATTGACATCATTCAATTCTAATTCTCCACCAGTTTCGGTTAAGCACTCGTGGGTATCTGCCTCATTATTTGGAATAATAATCTTTAACGCATCATCCATGGTCATTCCACGTTCCATTAGAGTTGCCTCCAATCGCGCAAGTCTATCACCTTTTGCTCCAGACGTCACCTCACCCAGGCACTGCAGAATTGAGTCAATTCTCTTTTTATTCAGTCTTTCTGCCATCTCTTCTGTACTGGTCTCAGTACTATTTGCCACCGCTCAGTACTGTAGGTTGAGGGCAGCAAAACACGGCAGTTACGGAGATATTGTATTTGGAGATCTCGTACTACAAAGAAAAGAGGAAAACAACATTTACTACATTATTTTTTTACCGAAATAGAAATGTTAAATGAACACTACTATAGCAAACATATCCGATAAAATATAATAAATTCACTACAAATAATTATTTATTATAAGCAAAGGTCCTACTAATATATCTTTATATATCACACACCCTAAACATAATCACCTGAGCGGTATATGGCGCCAACTACAAAACAAGACAGATATCACGATCACCGGACGCAGTTTATCTAGTTAGGAGTATAATCCTCAATTGCCGCACATACAGACAACAGTTTCAATTTACCAGGGAACAAAATCTTAAACCAACAAATTTATCCTGGAACACATCAAAAAGGAATGTACGCAATAATAATGTAATGACCCTAATTAAAACTGACACTGCCGCACTCAACACATTTAATATTTAAGCCTAGATAACAAAGCCGTTACGGATCCAGATACAAGGAACTCCGAAGAAGACCAGCATAAAAAATGGAATCAATAGACGAAGATATCCAAGCAAGTAACTCCAAATTTATAACAGTTACATTTGGAAGAATAATGATACGTACCCGTAATGATACGTACCCCACATTTGGAAGAATAGAGAAGCTAGTAACTTGCAAACAAGTTCACAGCGGAAGAACAAATAGAAGGTAAGCACACAAAATAAATAGAAGGTAAGAACAGACAAAAGGTAGGAACAAATAGAAAGTAGAATAAACAAAAGGTAGAATAAACTGAAGGTAGAATTAATACAAGGTAGAATAAACTGAAAGTAAGCCAATAATAAAGTTCACGTAATTTTAAGCCAAGAGATAAGCACATCACACCTATTCACCTAGCCTTCTATACTCGTGCATACGTTCCCGGTAGCCGGTAAATTGCTCGAAAACAATTGCTCGAAAGACAATTGCTCGAAAACAATTGCTCGAAAAACAATTGCTCGAATGAACAATTGCTCGAAAGAACAATTGCTCGAAAAACAATTGCTCGAAAAACAATTGCTCGAACGAAAAATTGCTCGAATGAACAATTTCTCGAATTATCAAATTGCTCGAATGAACAAAATTGCTCGAATTATAAAATTGCACAGTTTTCGATTTTATAAAAGTCAGTTATTTATGAAGTGGAGCTGCACCTAACAATCCTTGTTTCTTTTTAGTAATTGATCACACACAGAAAAAGGATTAGTTGAATTAAATCAAATTTGATTTTTTTTTACTCATATGAATGGGTTATTTTTGCACCTACCTACATGGTGAGATGAAGGTACTACTTGAAAGTAGTTAAATTTACGTGGGTTAAAACAAATCAGTCGTTTTCACTCACTCCTAAACTTAAAAAAAGTAGCGCCAACTCGCATAGTAAGTTAATTTATACACCAGATACATTGAATTAACAGTCTTTGTGAGTTACTACAATACACTCTGTCATAGTAAAATTCTCAAAAAAGTAACTTTTAACTCTCATAGTAAGTTGATTCAATCTATAAAATGAATTGAATTAACTAATGTTTGATGACACACCATGTCATAGTTGTTTTAACACACATGAAAACATGAATAAAGTCCAACCAACTCACGTAATAAATTGATCCAAAGCATAAATTGATGACCCATTAGATATGAGTATACTTTTTTCTCTGTGCAGTAATCAATCTATAAATGATTTTAATTATTACTCATTCTGCATAATCTTTTTTCTTAGACCGTTTGTGTCATCTCGTATGTAACATGTGAATTGGAATCATGTGGTGAATCACTACTATTCATTTTTTTTATTATAAAACCCGAAAAAATTTGTAGATTTATTAAAACTCTGCCATAACTTTGAGAAATTTCACCGATTGAGGTGCCACATACAAATAGGCTAGTAATAAATAAATTTTCAGGTTTTATGATAAAAGAACATGAATAGTAGTGATTCACCACATGATTCCAATTCACATGTTACATAAGAGATGACACAAACGGTTTATAAATAGATTATATGCAGGATGAGTTATAATTAAAATCATTTATAGAATGATTAATGATCAATTACTAAAAAGAAACAAGGATTGTTAGGTGCAGCTCCACTTCATGAATAACTGACTTTTATAAAATGGAAAACTGTGCAATTTTATAATTCGAGCAATTTTGTTCATTCGAGCAATTTGATAATTCGAGCAATTGTTCATTCGAGCAATTGTTCGTTCGAGCAATTGTTTTTCGAGCAATTGTCTTTCGAGCAATTGTTCTTTCGAGCAATTGTTCATTCGAGCAATTGTTTTTCGAGCAATTGTTTTCGAGCAATTGTCTTTCGAGCAATTGTTTTCGAGCAATTTACCTAGAACCATACGTTCCCAAAACGTAATTCAAACGTAGCCCTACACTTAACGACCTATCAGCACAGTGTTTAAAGAATTTATGACAAATTGGCCGGTGACATGTTCATAAAAAAAACGAATCATTGATTGTAACGCCATCTGGTGGACAGGGAATCTACCAATCATAATGAAAATTAAAAGGAGCCGCATGACCTAAATCATATTTAACATACAGCGAAGGATCTATCTACAGCAAAGGATCTATCTACAGCAAAGGATCTATCTACGGCAAAGGATTTATATATTTATTTATAGCAAAGGATCTTTGATCTATTTACATCAGTGGATCTATCTACAATAAATGATCTATCTACTACAAAAGATCTATCTACAGCAAAGGATCTATCTACAACTAAGAATCTATCTTCAGCAAAAAATCTATCTACAGTAAAGGATCTATCTACAGCAAAGGATCTATCTACAGCAAAGGATCTATCTACAGCAAAGGATCTATCTACAGCAAAGGATCTATCTACAGCAAGGGATCTATCTACAGTATAGGATCTATCTACAGCAAAAGATCTATCTACAATAAACGATATATCTACAGCAAAGGATCTATCTACAGCAAAGGATCCATCTACAGCGAAGGATCTATCTACAGCAAAGAAACTATCTACAGCAAAGAATCTATGTTCAGCAAAGAATCTATCAACAGCAAAGGATCTATCTACAGCAAAGGATCAAACCACAGCAAAAAATCAATCCACAGGAAAGGATCTATCTACAGTAAAGTAGCTATATACAGCAAAGGATCCATCTACAGGAAAGGATCTATAAACAGCAAAGGATCTATCTACAGCAAAAGATCTATTTACAGCAAAAGTTCTACCTACAGCAAAGGATATATCTACAGGAAATGATCTATCTACAGGAAAGGATCTATCTACAACAAAGGATCTATCAACAGTAAAGGATCTATCTACATCATATGATCAATCTACAGCAAGGGATCTATCTACAGCAAAGAATCTATTTACAGTTAAGGATCTATCTACAGCAAAAGATCTATATACAATATGGGATATATCTACAGTAAAGGATCTATCTACTACAAAGGATCTATCTACAGCAAACGATCTATCTACAACAAAGAATCTATCTACAGCAAAAAATACATCTACAGTAAAGTCTCTATCTACAGCAAAGGATCTATCTACAGCAAAGCATCTATCTATAGCAAAGGATCTATCTACAGCAAGGGATCTATCGACAGTATAGGATCTATCTACATCAAAGGATCCATCTACAGCAAATGATCTATCTACAGTCAAGGATCTATCAAGAGCAAAGGATCTATATACAGCAAAAGATCTAGTAACAGCAAAAGTTCTATATTCTACAAAGGATCTATCTACAGCAAAGGATCTATCTACAGGAAAGTATCTATCTACAGCAAGGGATCTATCTACAGCAAAGGATTTATCTACAGAAAAGGATTTATCTACAGCATAGGATCTATCTACAGCAAAGGATCTATCTACAGCAAAGGATCTATTTACTGTATGGGATCTATCTACAGCAAAGCTTTTATCTACAGTAAAAGATCTATCTACAGAAAAGGATCTATCTACAGAAAAGGATTTATCTACAGCGAAGGATCTATCTACAGCAAAGGATCTATCTACAGCAAAGGATCTATCTACGGCAAAGGATTTATATATTTATTTATAGCAAAGGATCTTAGATCTATTTACATCAGAGGATCTATCTACAATAAATGATCTATCTACTACAAAAGATCTATCTACAGCAAAGGATCTATCTACAACAAAGAATCTATTTACAGTAAAGAATCTATCTACAGTAAAGGATCTATCTACAGCAAAGGATCTATCTACAGCAAAGGATCTATCTACAGTAAAAGATCTATCTACAGCAAGGGATCTATCTACAGTATAGGATCTATCTACAGCAAAGGATCTATCTACAATATACGATATATCTACAGCGAAGAATCTATCTACAGCAAAGGATCTATCTACAGCAAAGGATCTATCTACAGCAAAGGATCTATCTACAGCAAAGGATCTATCTACAGCAAGGGATCTATCTACGGTATAGGATCTATCTACAGCAAAGGATCTATCTACAATAAACGATATATCTACAGCGAAGGATCTATCTACAGCAAAGGATCCATTCACTGCGAAGGATCTATCTACAGTAAAGGATCTATTGAAACAATGAAACAATGAAACAATTTTATTCAAGAATACAGTATGGTTAAAAATAATTCAGTACATTAAAATAGGTAACAAACCGTACTCAAGGCCCCTATTAAGCACAATTTGCTTTTAAGGCAACCTATATAAAATTAAAAACAATATGTTATGCTACGTGAACGATTTAAAACAAAGAAGAACCAACGTACAATAGCAGAGGTCCTACGTTACACAGCTATATTACAAATTACAAACACGTACAATTGAAAAGTTAATAGTTAGCAAATAAATGTTGAAGTAGACTTCACTTAAAACAGGATAGAGAGTTATTGGATTTTACATAATCAGGTAATAAATTCCAATATGAAGGACCAACAAATGATATACAAAATTGGCTTTTGCGCTTACGATATAATGGGGTAATCAAATTGGAACCATGTCGTGTTACATAAGAATGAATATTAGAATGGGTAAGCACACAGTTAAATAAATCGGCATCAATACCTAAGTGAATGGCTTTAAATACTCTAAGGCATATCTGTAAACAAAACTTGTCATCAATTTTCAATATAGACAACTGTCGAAAATAATTAGAAGTGTGAGAATTGGCAGCTAGACAACAAATTGTTCTTATTGAGGATTTTTGCATCTTAAATAACTTATCCTGGTTCAATTTACTAGAAGCATACCAAACTTCTATGCCATAATCGAAATAAGGTTTAATAAGGGATTGATATAAAAATTGTAGCACCTCTTCAGGCAAGGTAAATTTAAGCCTATTCAGAACACCAAGCGACTTAGAAACCTTAGACAACACATGATTTGTATGATGAACGAAGTTTAAATTTTCGTCCAAGTGAATACCCAGGAATTTAGTGTGGTCAACGCGAGCTACCATTTCATTCCCGATTTTTATATTTGGCAAAGAAATGGAACGTCTATAATTGTAGTACATATTTAGTTTTATCAACGTTGATGAATAGTTTATTAGAAACAATCTACGTTTCAACTCTAGACAATTCGTCATTCAACAACTGACATACATCAAATGGGCATAGAGGGTCAAATCTAAACGAAAGAGTGCTGTCATCTGCAAAAAGTGTAAATTCAAATTTGTCTGAGCTCAATGGAAAGTCATTTATAAACAATATGAACTTCAAAGGACCTAGAACACTCCCTTGAGGTACTCCATGAGTAACGGGTGAACAATCTGAAGATGACTTCCCAATTCTCACATATTGGAGACGATCTGTCAAGTATGATTCCAGCCACTGAAAACTTAAACCCCTAAAACCGTAGAAATAAAGCTTGGACAAAAGAATAGTATGATCCACAGAGTCAAATGCCTTGGAGAAATCTAAAAATACTGAAAAAACACTATCGTTCGAATCTAATGAATCATAAATTAATTTCACAAATTTCAGAGTGGCTTGTACTGTGGATCTACCAGATCTAAATCCAAACTGCTGGTCTTCCAATAGAGAGTATTTATCTATAAAGTTATACATTTGTTTATAAACAATTTTTTCAAAAATTTTACTAAACGTTGACAAAATCGAAATTGGTCTATAATTACTGACATCTGTTCTAGAACCAGCTTTATGTAAAGGAATAACCCTAGCTATCTTCATACAACTTGGAAAAATGCCTTGTGAAATAGATTTATTAAAAATTACAGCTAGGATTGGAGATATGATATGACTAACTTTTTTAAACACATAATTAGATACAGTGTGTAAATCAGTGGGTTTATTTTTGAGTGAACTAATAGCTCTATCAACATCAGAGGGTGTGATATAGGAGAACATGAAAGAATTAGAATGGTTACCTCTTAAAAAATAACTATGATTAGTTGCACAATGTCGAACTGATTGACTGATGTTACGACCAACTGATGGGAAATGTAAGTTAAATGCGTTAGCTACTTTACTTTGGTCGGCAATTTGTTCATCACCTATATTTAACTCTATCTGATTGATTTTAATGTTCCCTTTTCTACCTAAAATTTTATTAATACTCTTCCAAGATTCCTTAATGTTAGATTTAAATTTATCAAACTTAGATGAATAATACATGCGCTTAGCTTTCCTTATCTCATTAGTTACGAAATTTTTAAAGCTGCAATAAGTAGTTTGATTCACCTTTCCTTGTCGGAACAAAATATACATGTTCTGCCTTTTCTTAATATTATCAAGAACAGCTCCACAAATCCAAGGCTTTTTTAGGTTACGAGAGGATACAATTTTCACTTTAATAGGACAGAATAAATTATAATATTGTAAAATTATATCCTCAATCATTTGTATCGTATTACTGACATCTGAAGAATCAATAACACTGGTAAAATCGTGATTACTTAAATTGATACAAAGATTATTTACAGTAACATCATTAACAATTCTATACTTAATTTCAGTTTGCTTAGTAAAGTTTTGAGCGAAAATATCTTTAATGACTAGAAAGATAGGCAAATGATCTGAAAGATCACTCGCAATACTACCAGCAATACAATTCTCTGGACAAATAACAAAAATATTATCAATTAAAGTAGCAGACGTTTCAGTAATGCGAGTGGGCTTACTAATCATCGGCAACAGTGAGTGACTATTCATGAAATTTAGGAAAGATAGATTACTGGTATTGTCCAAATGAAGTAAATCATAGTTAAAATCACCACAAAGTAATACGTTAGAATATTTGGACAATCGAAAGATACTAAGTATTTCGTCTAGCTTTCCCAGAAATAGATCACTATTGCCAGTAGGAGGGCGATAAACAACACCAACCAAAACACTGACGCCGCCCCTACTAACTTCAACAAACATAGATTCAATAAATTCAGTAATAAATGTAAAATTTGACAGCAATTTGGCATTATTATTAGCTTTAACATATACACTTATACCACCACCGCGCCTATCTTTCCTTAGTGAATGGAAAGGTAAATAGTTATCAATAGAAATCAAATTGTATGTGCTGTCATTCAGCCAGCATTCCGTAAAACATAGTACATCAAAATCAGATCCACATAAATGGAGATCAGCTAACAGCTCGTCTATCTTAGGTAATAGTGATCTAATATTATGATGCAGTAGCGAAAAATCCTTATAGCTTCCACGTATGCAATTGTTAAATTCAGAGTGCGTATAATATCTACTTCCTCGATCTGTATTGAGCTCAGGATATAACGCATTGAAATGATTTAGTTCAGCATCAATACCATCAAAATACTGATTATTAATAATCATTTGAGAAAACTAAGACACAAATATCTAACAAACGATAAAATACTAAAATTATTGACATATGTAACGTACACACACACACTCCAAAAGTAGCTCACATCAGCGTACACACAAGTTTTCACAGGTGTAACCACAAACGTCCGCAAATGTCTAAGACTAACCTGCACACAACAATGTACGTCCTTGCAGGTCAAAGTGTATACGAAAGTATATACAAGCTTGCAAAGGACGAAACTATATCTAATAATGCAGGTCATCATATACAATGAAGTATAAGAGCCTACATAAAACAAAAAGATATTCACAAAAATAAGAAAAAGAGTACAGTAGTCATGACTCACACGAAGATCAAAAGAACGACATGACAACTCACACACAATGAGAAACAAACAAACACACACTTGTACTATCAGTACATTGAGATCAGTAGTTACAGACACAGGAAAATACACTGGCAAAAATTGACTTACATAAAACAATGATACCTGAATCACTTCACATAGTCAATTTATATTACTTCTCGTTAATAGTTCAGATGCGGCTACTCCGAGTGATTTCTCACACACTTCTTCCAATCTTGACATGCTGTTGATGAACAACTTATGATTCTTGCCTGCAGAATTAGACTGCTTCATCCACACAAAGACTTGTCCATTGTAAGAACCAGCAGCATCAATAACTTGTGGGAAGCGCCTGCGGGCATTCCTCAAAGCAAACAATATAGTACTTCTTGTCGGTATTAGATTCTCATTAAGGAAGATTCCCTTAGGTTTTGTCACTTTACATGCACGCAGAATGTCATCCCTTGTATCCTTACGTTTTAGTTTAAGTAGAATATTTCTCTATCAGATGAGGTAGATGGTTTTTTGCCCAATCGACGAACAGTAGCGATCTCGTCAGCAGCCAAACTGTAATTCACTTTGTTTTTCAACAAATTAATAACTGCATCAGCATCAATATCACCTTGTAATGAATTATGCAGCTCACTGCCTGACATAACGAGAGAGTCACTTCTATGCTCTGCTTCAATGTCGTCAAGCCTAGCAATCAAATCTCTGTTTTGATTCTCAAGTGCCGATATCTTTGTTTCTAGCTGATCCATTTTAGCATCCTTATCATCCATTCTATGAAGAATTTCACTGACGGCTGAGTCTAGCTTCTCCTCAATGATGGACAGTAGCAGCCTACCTTCACTCGAAATTTGGTCTATATTACGTGCTCTTGTGGTGGCACCCATAATTGGTAGGATAATTGAAGTCTATTAATCAATTAAAGAAGGACGACAGCAAATAACTCAGTAGGTACACAGAGAATGAAAGTTTCTAACAGGAGCGGCACATGACACAGGACGTCTGTTCACTATGATATCTATTTACTGCAAAGGATCTGTCCTCAGCAAAGGATCTATCTACAGCAAAGAATCTATCTACAGCAAAGAATCTATGTTCAGCAAAGAATCTATCAACAGCAAAGGATCTATCTACAGCAAAGGATCAATCTACAGCAAAAAATCAATCCACGGAAAAGGATCTATCTACAGTTAAGTAGCTATATACAGCAAAGGATCCATCTACGGGAAATGATCTATAAACAGCAAAGAATCTATCTACAGCAAAAGATCTATTTACAGCAAAAGTTCTATCTACAGCAAAGAATCTATCTAAAAGAAAGGATCTATCTACAGGAAAGGATCTATCTACAGCAAAGGATCTATCTACAGTAAAGGATCTATCTACATCATATGATCAATCTACAGCAAGGGATCTATCTACAGCAAAGAATCTATTTACAGTTAAGGATCTATCTACAGCAAAAGATCTATCTACAATATGGGATATATCTACAGTAAAAGATCTATCTACTACAAAAGGTCTATCTAAAGCAAACGATCTATCTACAACAAAGAATCTATCTACAGCAAAAAATATATCAACAGAAAAGGCTCTATCTACAGCAAAGGATCTATCTACAGCAAAGCATCTATCTACAGCAAAGGATCTATCTACAGCAAGGGATCTATCGACAGTAAAGGATCTATCTACAGCAAAGGATCCATCTACAGCAAATTATCTATCTACAGTCAAGGATCTATCAAGAGCAAAGGATCTATATACAGCAAAAAATCTAGTAACAGCAAAAGTTCTATATTCTGCAAAGGATCTATCTACAGCAAAGGATCTATCTACAGGAAAGTATCTATCTACAGCAAAGGATCTATCTACAGCGAAGGATTTATCTACAGAAAAGGATTTATCTACAGCAAAGGATCTATCTACAGCAAAGGATCTATCTACAGCAAAGGATCTATTTACTGTATGGGATCTATCTACAGCAAAGCTTTTATCTACAGTAAAGGATCTATCTACAGAAAAGGATCTATCTACAGAAAAGGATTTATCTACAGCGAAGGATCTATCTACAGCAAAGGATCTATCTACAGCAAAGGATCTATCTACGGCAAAGGATTTATATATTTATTTATAGAAAAGGATCTTAGATCTATTTACATCAGAGGATCTATCTACAATAAATGATCTATCTACTACAAAAGATCTATCTGCAGCAAAGGATCTATCTACAACAAAGAATCTATTTACAGCAAAGAATCTATCAACAGTAAAGGATCTATCTACAGCAAAGGATCTTTCTACAGCAAAGAATCTATCCACAGCAAAAGATCTATCTACAGCAAGGGATCTATCTACAGTATAGGATCTATCTACAGCAAAGGATCTATCTACAATAAACGATATATCTACAGCGAAGAATCTATCTACAGCAAAGGATCCATCTACAGCAAAAGATCTCTCTACAGTAAAGGATCTATTTACTGCAAAGGATCTGTCCACTTCAAAGGATCTATCTACAACAAAGAATCTATCTACAGCAAAGAATCTATATTCAGCAAAGAATCTATCAACAGCAAAGGATCTATCTACAGCATAGGATCTATCTACAGAAAAGGATCTATCTACAGTAAGGGATCTTTTTGCAGCGAAGGATCAATCTACAGCAAAGGATCTATTTACAGCGAAGGATCGATCTACAGCAAAGGAGCTATCTACAACAAAGGATCTATCTACAGCAAAGGATCTATCTACAGTCAAGGATTTATCTACTGCAAAGGATCTATCTACAGCAAAGGATCAATCTTCAGTTAAGGATCTCTAAAGCAAAGGATCTATATACAGCAAAGGATCTATCTAAAGCCAATGATCTATCTACAACAAAGGATCTATTTACAACAGAGGAGCTTTATACAGCAAAGGATCTATCTACAGCAAAGGATCTATCTACAGCAAAGAATCTATCTACACCAAAGGATCTTTCTACAGTGCAGGATCTGTCAGCAGCAAAGGATCTATCTACAGCAAATGATCTATTTACAGCAAAAGATCTTTCTAAAATAGAGGATCTTGCTACATTAAAGGATCTGTAAACAGCAAAGGATCTATCTACAGCAAATGATCTTTTTAGAGCAGAAGATCTTTCTACAATAGAGGATCTTTCTACATTAAAGGATCTATCTACACCAAAGGATCTTTCTACAGCGAAAGATCTGTCAACAGCAAAGTATCTTTCTACTGCAAAGGATCTATTTACAGCAGAAAATCTTTCTACAGCAGAGAAACTTTCTACAGCAAAGGATCTCTCAACAGCAAAGGATCAATTCACTTTATGGTATCTATCTACAGCAAAGGTTTTATCTACAGTAATGGATCTATCTACAGAAAAGGATCTATCTACAGAAAAGAATTTATCTACAGCGAAGGATCCATCTACAGCAAAGAATATATCTATAGCAAAGGATCTATCTACGGCAAAGGATTTATTCTTTTATTTATAGCAAAGGATCTTAGATCTATTTACAGCAAAAGATCTATCTACGATAAATGATCTATCTACTACAAAAGATCTATCTACAGCAATGGATCTATCTACAACAAAGGATCTATCTACAGCAATGGATCAATCTACAGCAAAGGATTTTTCTACAGTAAAAGAACTATCTAGAGTAAAGGATCCATCTACAGCAAAGGATTTATCTACAGCAAATGATCCATCTACAGCAAAGGAACTATCTTCAGCAAAGGATCTTTCTACAGAATAGGATCTATCTACAGCAAAGGATCGATTTACAATATGTGATCTATTTACAGCAAAGGATCTATCTACAGCGAAGGATATATCTACAGCAAATGATCAATCTACAGCAAAGGATATATCTGCAGTAAAGGAACTCTATACAGCCAAAGGATCCATATACAGCAAAGGATCTATCTACAACAAAGGATCTATCTACAGCAAAGGAACTATTTATAGCAGAGAATCTTTCTACAGCAAAGGATCTACTACAGCAAAGGATCTATCTACAGTAAAGGATCTATCTTCATAATATGATCAATCTACAGCAAGGGATCTATCTACAGCAAAGAATCTATTTACAGTTAAGGATCTATCTACAGCAAAAGATCTATCTACAATATGGGATATATCTACAGTAAAGGATCTATCTACTACAAAGAGTCTATCTAAAGCAAACGATCTATCTACAACAAAGAATCTATCTACAGCAAAAAATATATCAACAGTAAAGGCTCTATCTACAGCAAAGGATCTATCTACAGCAAAGCATCTATCTGCAGCAAAGGATCTATCTACAGCAAGGGATCTATCGACAGTAAAGGATCTATCTACAGCAAAGGATCCATGTACAGCAAATGATCTATCTACAGTCAAGGATCTATCAAGAGCAAAGGATCTATATACAGCAAAAAATCTAGTAACAGCAAAAGTTCTATATTCTGCAAAGGATCTATCTACAGCAAAGGATCTATCTACAGGAAAGTATCTATCTACAGCAAAGGATCTATCTACAGCAAAGGATTTATCTACAGAAAAGGATTTATCTACAGCAAAGGATCTATCTACAGCAAAGGATCTATCTACAGCAAAGGATCTATTTACTGTATGGGATCTATCTACAGCAAAGCTTTTATCTACAGTAAAGGATCTATCTACAGAAAAGGATCTATCTACAGAAAAGTATTTATCTACAGCGAAGGATCTATCTACAGCAAAGGATCTATCTACAGCAAAGGATCTATCTACGGCAAAGGATTTATATATTTATTTATAGCAAAGGATCTTAGATCTATTTACATCAGAGGATCTATCTACAATAAATGATCTATCTACTACAAAAGATCTATCTGCAGCAAAGGATCTATCTACAACAAAAAATCTATTTACAGCAAAGAATCTATCTACAGTAAAGGATCTATCTACAGCAAAGGATCTTTCTACAGCAAAGAATCTATCCACAGCAAAAGATCTATCTACAGCAAGGGATCTATCTACAGTATAGGTACTATCTACAGCAAAGGATCTATCTACAATAAACGATATATCTACAGCGAAGAATCTATCTACAGCAAAAGATCCATCTACAGCAAAAGATCTATCTACAGTAAAGGATCTATTTACTGCAAAGGATCTGTCCTTTTCAAAGGATCTATCTACAACAAAGAATCTATCTACAGCAAAGAATCTATATTCAGCAAAGAATCTATCAACAGCAAAGGATCTATCTACAGCATAGGATCTATCTACAGAAAAGGATCTATCTACAGTAAGGGATCTTTTTGCATCGAAGGATCAATCTACAGCAAAGGATCTATTTACAGTGAAGGATCGATCTACAGCAAAGGATCTATCTACAACAAAGGATCTATCTACAGCAAAGGATCTATCTACAGTCAAGGATTTATCTACTGCAAAGGATCTATCTACAGCAAAGGATCAATCTCCAGTTAAAGATCTCTTAAGCAAAGGATCTATATACAGCAAAGAATCTATCCAAAGCCAATGATCTATCTACAACAAAGGATCTTTTTACAACAGAGGAGCTTTATACAGCAAAGGATCTATCTACAGCAAAGGATCTATCTACAGCAAAGAATCTATCTACACCAAAGGATCTTTCTACAGTGCAGGAT
Organism: Caprella mutica; assembly: GCA_947561585.1. Taxonomy (NCBI): domain Eukaryota; kingdom Metazoa; phylum Arthropoda; class Malacostraca; order Amphipoda; family Caprellidae; genus Caprella; species Caprella mutica. The sequence continues at coordinate 16,034 of CANNZV010002555.1, read as the reverse complement.
CTGTCAGCAGCAAAGGATCTATCTACAGCAAATGATCTATTTACAGCAAAAGATCTTTCTACAATAGAGGATCTTGCTACATTAAAGGATCTGTCAACAGCAAAGGATCTATCTACAGCAAATGATCTTTTTAGAGCAGAAGATCTTTCTACAATAGAGGATCTTTCTACATTAAAGGATCTATCTACACCAAAGGATCTTTCTACAGCGAAAGATCTGTCAACAGCAAAGTATCTTTCTACTGCAAAGGATCTATTTACAGCAGAAAATCTTTCTACAGCAGAGAAACTTTCTACAGCAAAGGATCTCTCAACAGCAGAAGATCAATTCACTTTATGGTATCAATCTACAGCAAAGGTTTTATCTACAGTAATGGATCTATCTACAGAAAAGGATCTATCTACAGAAAAGGATTTATCTACAGCGAAGGATCTATCTACAGCAAAGAATCTATCTACAGCAAAGGATCTATCTACGGCAAAGGATTTATTCTTTTATTTATAGCAAAGGATCTTAGATCTATTTACAGCAAAAGATCTATCTACGATAAATGATCTATCTACTACAAAAGATCTATCTACAGCAATGGATCTATCTACAACAAAGGATCTATCTACAGCAATGGATCAATCTACAGCAAAGGATTTTTCTACAGTAAAAGAACTATCTACAGTAAAGGATCCATCTACAGCAAAGGATTTATCTACAGCAAATGATCCATCTACAGCAAAGGAACTATCTTCAGCAAATGATCTTTCTACAGAATAGGATCTATCTACAGCAAAGGATCTATCTACAATATGTGATCTATTTACAGCAAAGGATCTATCTACAGCGAAGGATGTATCTACAGCAAATGATCAATCTATAGCAAAGGATATATCTGCAGTAAAGGAACTCTATACAGCCAAAGGATCCATATACAGCAAAGGATCTATCTACAACAAAGGATCTATCTACAGCAAAGGAACTATTTATAGCGGAGAATCTTTCTACAGCAAAGGATCTACTACAGCAAAGGATCTATCTTCAGCAAAGGATCTATCAACAGCAAAGGATCTATCTACAGCAAAGGACCTATCTACAGTAATGGATATTTTTACAGCGAAGGATCAATCTACAGCAAAGGATCTATCTACAGCAAAGGATCTATCTACAGCATAGGATCTATCTACAGCAAAGGATCTATTTACAGCGAATAATCGATCTACAGCAAAGGATCTATCTTCAGCAAAGGACCTATCTACAGCAAAGGATCTATCTACAGCAAAGGATCTATCTACAGTCAAGGATTTATCTTAAGCAAAGGATCTATCTACAGCAAAGGATCAATCTAAAGCCAATGATCTATTTACATCAAAGGATCTATTAACAGCAGAGGAACTTTATACAGCAAAGGATCTATCTTCAGCAAAGGATCTATCTACAGCAAAGGATCAATCTACACCAAATGATCTTTAAACAGTGCAGGATCTGCCAACAGCAAAGGATCTATCTACAGCAAATGATCTAACTACAGCAAAGTGATCTATCTACAGTAAGGGATCTATCTACTGCAAAGAATCAATCTACACCAAATGATCTTTAAACAGTGCAGGATCTGCCAACAGCAAAGGATCTATCTACAGCAAATGATCTAACTACAGCAAAGTGATCTATCTACAGTAAGGGATCTATCTACAGCAAAGAATCTATCTACACCAAAGGATCATTATACAGCGAAAGATCTGTCAACAGCAAAGGATCTTTCTACTGCAAAGGATCAATTTACAGCAGAAGATCTTTCTACAGCAGAATATCTTTCTACAGCAAAGGATCTCTCTAAAGCAAAGGATCTATTTACAGTATGGGATCTATCTACAGCAAAGCTTTTATCTACAGTAAAGGATCTATCTACAGAAGAGGATCTATCTACAGAAGAGAATTTATCTACAGCGAAGGATCTATCTACGGCAAAGGATTTATATATTTATTTATAGCAAAGGATCTTAGATCTATTTACATCAGTGGATCTATCTACAATAAATGATCTATCTAATACAAAAGATCTATCTACAGCAAAGGATCTACCTACAACAAAGAATCAATCTACAGCAAAAATCTACTTACAGTGAAGGATCTATTTACAGCAAAGGATCTATCTACAGCAAAGAATCTATCTACAGCAAAGGATCTATCTACAGCAAAGGATCTATCAACAGCAAAAAATCTATTTACAGCAAAAGATCTTTCTACAACAGAGGAACTTTCTACATTAATGGATCTATCTACAGCAAAAGATCTATCTACAGCAAAGTGATCTATCTACAGTAAGGGATCTATCTACAGCAAAGAATCTATCTACACCAAAGGATCTTTCTACAGCGAATGATCTGTCAACAGCAAAGGATCTTTCTATTGCGAAGGATCTATTTACAGCAGAAGATCTTTCTACAGCAAAGGATCTTTCTACAGTAAAGGATCTCTCTACAGCAAAGGATCTATTTACAGTATGGGATCTATCTACAGCAAAGCTTTAATCTACAGTAAAGGATCTATCTACAGAAAAAGATCTATCTACAGAAAAGTATTCATCTACAGCAAAGGATCTATCTACAGCAAAGGATCTATCTACTGCAAAGGATCTATCTACAGCAAAGGATCTATCTACGGCAAAGGATTTATATATTTATTTATAGCAAAGGATCTTAGATCTATTTACAGCAGAGAATCTATCTACAATAAATGATCTATCTACTACAAAAGATCTATCTACAACAAAGGATCTATCTACAACAAAGAATCTATCAACAGCAAAGAATCTATCTACAGTAAAGGATCTATCTACGGCGAAGGATTTATCTACAGCAAAGCATCTATCTACAGCAAAGGATCTATCTACAGCAAGGGATCCATCTACAGTAAAGGATCTTTCTACAGTCAAGGATCTATCTACTGCAAAGGATCTGTCCACAGCAAAGGATCTGTCCACAGCAAAGGATCTGTCAACAGCAGAGGATCTATCTACAACAAAGAATCTATCTACAGCAAAGAATATATGTTCAGAAAAGAATCTATAAACAGCAGAGGATCTATCTACAGCGAAGGAACTATCTACAGTAAATGAACTATATACAGTTAATAATCCATCTACAGTAAAGGATCTATCAACAGCAAAGGATCTATCTACAGCAAAAGATCTATTAACAGAAAAAGTACTATATTCTGCAAAGGATCTATCTACAGCAAAGGATCTATCTACAGGAAAGTATCTATCTTCAGCATAGAATCTATCTACAGCAAAGGACTTTTCTACAGCAAAGGATTTACCTACAGAAAAGGATTTATCTACAGCAAAGGATCTATCTACAGCAAAGGATCTATCTACAGCAAAGAATCTATTTACTGTATGGGATCTATCTACAGCAAAGCTTTTATCTACATTAAAGGATCTATCTACAGAAAAGGATCTATCTACAGAAAAGGATTTATCTACAGCGAAGGATCTATCTACAGCAAAGGATCTATCTACGGCAAAGGATTTATATATTTATTTATAGCAAAGGATCTTAGATCTATTTACATCAGAGGATCTATCTACAATAAATGATCTATCTACTACAAAAGATCTATCAACAGCAAAGGATTTATCTACAACAAAGAATCTATTTACAGCAAAGAATCTATCTACAGTAAAGGATCTATCTACAGCAAAGGATCTATCTACAGCAAAGGATCTATCTACAGCAAAGGATCTATCTACAGCAAGGGATCTATCTACAGTATAGGATCTATCTACAGCAAAGGATCTATCTACAATAAACGATATATCTACAGCGAAGGATCTATCTACAGCAAAGGATCCATCTACAGCAAATGATCTATCTACAGTAAAGGATCTATTTACTGCAAAGGATCTTTCCACTTCAAAGGATCTATCTACAACAAAGAATCTATCTACAGCAAAGAATCTATGTTCAGCAAAGAATCTATCAACAGCAAAGGATCTATCTACAGCATAGGATCTATTTACAGTGAAGGATCGATCTACAGCAAAGGATCTATTTACAGCGAAGGATCGATCTACAGCAAAGGATCTATCTACAACAAAGGATCTATCTACTGCAAAGGACCTATCTACAGTTAAGGATTTATCTACTGCAAAGGATCTATCTACACCAAAGGATCAATCTTCAGTTAAGGATCTATCTTAAGCAAAAAATCTATCTACAGCCAATGATCTATCTAAAGCCAATGATCTATCTACAACAAAGGATCTATTTACAGGAGAGGAACTTTATACAGCAAAGGATCTATCTACAGCAAAGGATCTATCTACAGCAAAGAATCTATCTACACCAAAGGATCTTTCTACAGTGCAGGATCTGTCAACAGCAAAGGATCTATCCACAGCAAACGATCTATTTACAGCAAAAGATCTTTCTACAATAGAGGATCTTTCTACATTAAAGGATCTGTCAACAGCAAAGGATCTATCAACAGCAAATGATCTACTTACAGCAAAAGATCTTTCTACAATAGAGGATCTTTCTACATTAAAGGATCTATCTACACCAAAGGATCTTTCTACAGCGAAAGATCTGTCAACAGCAAAGTATCTTTCTACTGCAAAGGATCTATTTACAGCGAAGAATCGATCTACAGCTAAGGATCTATCTACAGCAAAGGATCTATCTACAGCAAAGGATCTATCTACAATCAAGGATTTATCTACTGCAAAGGATCTATCTACAGCAAAGGATCAATCTACAGTTAAGGATCTATCTTAAGCAAAGGATCTATCTAAAGCAAAGGATCTATCTACAGCAAATGATCTATCTACAGCAAAAGATCTATCTACAGCAAAGTGATCTATCTACAGTAAGGGATCTATCTACAGCAAAGAATCTATCAACACCAAAGGATCTTTTTAAAGCGAATGATCTGTCAACAGCAAAGGATCTTCCTAATGCGAAGGATTTATTTACAGCAGAAGATCTTTCTACAGCAAAGGATCTTTTTACAGCTAAGGATCTCTCCACAACAAAGGATCTATTTACATTATGCGATCTATCTACAGCAAAGCTTTATTCTACAGTTAAGGATCTATCTACAGAAAAATATCTATCTACAGAAAAGAATTCATCTACAGCGAACGATCTATCTACAGCAAAGGATCTATCTACAGCAAAGGATCTATCTACAGCAAAGGATCTATATACGGCAAAGGATTTATATATTTATTTATAGCAAAGGATCTTAGATCTATTTACAGCAAAGAATCTATCTACAATAAATGATCTATCTACTACAAGAGATCTATCTACAACAAAGGATCTATCTACAACAAAGAATCTATCAGCAGCAAAGAATCTATCTACAGTAAAGGATCTATCTACAGCGAAGGATCTATCAACAGCAAAGCATCTATCTACAGCAAAGGATCTATCTACAGCAAGGGATCTATCGACAGTAAAGGATCTATCCACAACAAAGGATCCATCTACAGCAAAGAATATATCTATAGCAAAGGATCTATCTACGGCAAAGGATTTATTCTTTTATTTATAGCAAAGGATCTTAGATCTATTTACAGCAAAAGATCTATCTACGATAAATGATCTATCTACTACAAAAGATCTATCTACAGCAATGGATCTATCTACAACAAAGGATCTATCTACAGCAATGGATCAATCTACAGCAAAGGATTTTTCTACAGTAAAAGAACTATCTAGAGTAAAGGATCCATCTACAGCAAAGGATTTATCTACAGCAAATGATCCATCTACAGCAAAGGAACTATCTTCAGCAAAGGATCTTTCTACAGAATAGGATCTATCTACAGCAAAGGATCGATTTACAATATGTGATCTATTTACAGCAAAGGATCTATCTACAGCGAAGGATATATCTACAGCAAATGATCAATCTACAGCAAAGGATATATCTGCAGTAAAGGAACTCTATACAGCCAAAGGATCCATATACAGCAAAGGATCTATCTACAACAAAGGATCTATCTACAGCAAAGGAACTATTTATAGCAGAGAATCTTTCTACAGCAAAGGATCTACTACAGCAAAGGATCTATCTACAGTAAAGGATCTATCTTCATAATATGATCAATCTACAGCAAGGGATCTATCTACAGCAAAGAATCTATTTACAGTTAAGGATCTATCTACAGCAAAAGATCTATCTACAATATGGGATATATCTACAGTAAAGGATCTATCTACTACAAAGAGTCTATCTAAAGCAAACGATCTATCTACAACAAAGAATCTATCTACAGCAAAAAATATATCAACAGTAAAGGCTCTATCTACAGCAAAGGATCTATCTACAGCAAAGCATCTATCTGCAGCAAAGGATCTATCTACAGCAAGGGATCTATCGACAGTAAAGGATCTATCTACAGCAAAGGATCCATGTACAGCAAATGATCTATCTACAGTCAAGGATCTATCAAGAGCAAAGGATCTATATACAGCAAAAAATCTAGTAACAGCAAAAGTTCTATATTCTGCAAAGGATCTATCTACAGCAAAGGATCTATCTACAGGAAAGTATCTATCTACAGCAAAGGATACATCTACAGCAAAGGATTTATCTACAGAAAAGGATTTATCTACAGCAAAGGATCTATCTACAGCAAAGGATCTATCTACAGCAAAGGATCTATTTACTGTATGGGATCTATCTACAGCAAAGCTTTTATCTACAGTAAAGGATCTATCTACAGAAAAGGATCTATCTACAGAAAAGTATTTATCTACAGCGAAGGATCTATCTACAGCAAAGGATCTATCTACAGCAAAGGATCTATCTACGGCAAAGGATTTATATATTTATTTATAGCAAAGGATCTTAGATCTATTTACATCAGAGGATCTATCTACAATAAATGATCTATCTACTACAAAAGATCTATCTGCAGCAAAGGATCTATCTACAACAAAAAATCTATTTACAGCAAAGAATCTATCTACAGTAAAGGATCTATCTACAGCAAAGGATCTTTCTACAGCAAAGAATCTATCCACAGCAAAAGATCTATCTACAGCAAGGGATCTATCTACAGTATAGGTACTATCTACAGCAAAGGATCTATCTACAATAAACGATATATCTACAGCGAAGAATCTATCTACAGCAAAAGATCCATCTACAGCAAAAGATCTATCTACAGTAAAGGATCTATTTACTGCAAAGGATCTGTCCTTTTCAAAGGATCTATCTACAACAAAGAATCTATCTACAGCAAAGAATCTATATTCAGCAAAGAATCTATCAACAGCAAAGGATCTATCTACAGCATAGGATCTATCTACAGAAAAGGATCTATCTACAGTAAGGGATCTTTTTGCAGCGAAGGATCAATCTACAGCAAAGGATCTATTTACAGTGAAGGATCGATCTACAGCAAAGGATCTATCTACAACAAAGGATCTATCTACAGCAAAGGATCTATCTACAGTCAAGGATTTATCTACTGCAAAGGATCTATCTACAGCAAAGGATCAATCTCCAGTTAAAGATCTCTTAAGCAAAGGATCTATATACAGCAAAGAATCTATCCAAAGCCAATGATCTATCTACAACAAAGGATCTTTTTACAACAGAGGAGCTTTATACAGCAAAGGATCTATCTACAGCAAAGGATCTATCTACAGCAAAGAATCTATCTACACCAAAGGATCTTTCTACAGTGCAGGATCTGTCAGCAGCAAAGGATCTATCTACAGCAAATGATCTATTTACAGCAAAAGATCTTTCTACAATAGAGGATCTTGCTACATTAAAGGATCTGTCAACAGCAAAGGATCTATCTACAGCAAATGATCTTTTTAGAGAAGAAGATCTTTCTACAATAGAGGATCTTTCTACATTAAAGGATCTATCTACACCAAAGGATCTTTCTACAGCGAAAGATCTGTCAACAGCAAAGTATCTTTCTACTGCAAAGGATCTATTTACAGCAGAAAAATCTTTCTACAGCAGAGAAACTTTCTACAGCAAAGGATCTCTCAACAGCAGAAGATCAATTCACTTTATGGTATCTATCTACAGCAAAGGTTTTATCTACAGTAATGGATCTATCTACAGAAAAGGATCTATCTACAGAAAAGGATTTATCTACAGCGAAGGATCTATCTACAGCAAAGAATCTATCTACAGCAAAGGATCTATCTACGGCAAAGGATTTATTCTTTTATTTATAGCAAAGGATCTTAGATCTATTTACAGCAAAAGATCTATCTACGATAAATGATCTATCTACTACAAAAGATCTATCTACAGCAATGGATCTATCTACAACAAAGGATCTATCTACAGCAATGGATCAATCTACAGCAAAGGATTTTTCTACAGTAAAAGAACTATCTACAGTAAAGGATCCATCTACAGCAAAGGATTTATCTACAGCAAATGATCCATCTACATCAAAGGAACTATCTTCAGCAAATGATCTTTCTACAGAATAGGATCTATCTACAGCAAAGGATCTATCTACAATATGTGATCTATTTACAGCAAAGGATCTATCTACAGCGAAGGATGTATCTACAGCAAATGATCAATCTATAGCAAAGGATATATCTGCAGTAAAGGAACTCTATACAGCCAAAGGATCCATATACAGCAAAGGATCTATCTACAACAAAGGATCTATCTACAGCAAAGGAACTATTTATAGCGGAGAATCTTTCTACAGCAAAGGATCTACTACAGCAAAGGATCTATCTTCAGCAAAGGATCTATCAACAGCAAAGGATCTATCTACAGCAAAGGACCTATCTACAGTAATGGATATTTTTACAGCGAAGGATCAATCTACAGCAAAGGATCTATCTACAGCAAAGGATCTATCTACAGCATAGGATCTATCTACAGCAAAGGATCTATTTACAGCGAATAATCGATCTACAGCAAAGGATCTATCTACAGCAAAGGATCTATCTACAGCAAAGGATCTATCTACAGCAAAGGATCTATCTACAGTCAAGGATTTATCTTAAGCAAAGGATCTATCTACAGCAAAGGATCAATCTAAAGCCAATGATCTATTTACATCAAAGGATCTATTAACAGCAGAGGAACTTTATACAGCAAAGGATCTATCTTCAGCAAAGGATCTATCTACAGCAAAGGATCAATCTACACCAAATGATCTTTAAACAGTGCAGGATCTGCCAACAGCAAAGGATCTATCTACAGCAAATGATCTAACTACAGCAAAGTGATCTATCTACAGTAAGGGATCTATCTACTGCAAAGAATCAATCTATACCAAATGATCTTTAAACAGTGCAGGATCTGCCAACAGCAAAGGATCTATCTACAGCAAATGATCTAACTACAGCAAAGTGATCTATCTACAGTAAGGGATCTATCTACAGCAAAGAATCTATCTACACCAAAGGATCATTATACAGCGAAAGATCTGTCAACAGCAAAGGATCTTTCTACTGCAAAGGATCAATTTACAGCAGAAGATCTTTCTACAGCAGAATATCTTTCTACAGCAAAGGATCTCTCTAAAGCAAAGGATCTATTTACAGTATGGGATCTATCTACAGCAAAGCTTTTATCTACAGTAAAGGATCTATCTACAGAAGAGGATCTATCTACAGAAGAGAATTTATCTGCAGCGAAGGATCTATCTACGGCAAAGGATTTATATATTTATTTATAGCAAAGGATCTTAGATCTATTTACATCAGTGGATCTATCTACAATAAATGATCTATCTAATACAAAAGATCTATCTACAGCAAAGGATCTACCTACAACAAAGAATCAATCTACAGCAAAAATCTACTTACAGTGAAGGATCTATTTACAGCAAAGGATCTATCTACAGCAAAGAATCTATCTACAGCAAAGGATCTATCTACAGCAAAGGATCTATCAACAGCAAAAAATCTATTTACAGCAAAAGATCTTTCTACAACAGAGGAACTTTCTACATTAATGGATCTATCTACAGCAAAAGATCTATCTACAGCAAAGTGATCTATCTACAGTAAGGGATCTATCTACAGCAAAGAATCTATCTACACCAAAGGATCTTTCTACAGCGAATGATCTGTCAACAGCAAAGGATCTTTCTATTGCGAAGGATCTATTTACAGCAGAAGATCTTTCTACAGCAAAGGATCTTTCTACAGTAAAGGATCTCTCTACAGCAAAGGATCTATTTACAGTATGGGATCTATCTACAGCAAAGCTTTAATCTACAGTAAAGGATCTATCTACAGAAAAAGATCTATCTACAGAAAAGTATTCATCTACAGCAAAGGATCTATCTACAGCAAAGGATCTATCTACTGCAAAGGATCTATCTACAGCAAAGGATCTATCTACGGCAAAGGATTTATATATTTATTTATAGCAAAGGATCTTAGATCTATTTACAGCAGAGAATCTATCTACAATAAATGATCTATCTACTACAAAAGATCTATCTACAACAAAGGATCTATCTACAACAAAGAATCTATCAACAGCAAAGAATCTATCTACAGTAAAGGATCTATCTACGGCGAAGGATTTATCTACAGCAAAGCATCTATCTACAGCAAAGGATCTATCTACAGCAAGGGATCCATCTACAGTAAAGGATCTTTCTACAGTCAAGGATCTATCTACTGCAAAGGATCTGTCCACAGCAAAGGATCTGTCCACAGCAAAGGATCTGTCAACAGCAGAGGATCTATCTACAACAAAGAATCTATCTACAGCAAAGAATATATGTTCAGAAAAGAATCTATAAACAGCAGAGGATCTATCTACAGCGAAGGAACTATCTACAGTAAATGAACTATATACAGTTAATAATCCATCTACAGTAAAGGATCTATCAACAGCAAAGGATCTATCTACAGCAAAAGATCTATTAACAGCAAAAGTACTATATTCTGCAAAGGATCTATCTACAGCAAAGGATCTATCTACAGGAAAGTATCTATCTTCAGCATAGAATCTATCTACAGCAAAGGACTTTTCTACAGCAAAGGATTTACCTACAGAAAAGGATTTATCTACAGCAAAGGATCTATCTACAGCAAAGGATCTATCTACAGCAAAGAATCTATTTACTGTATGGGATCTATCTACAGCAAAGCTTTTATCTACATTAAAGGATCTATCTACAGAAAAGGATCTATCTACAGAAAAGGATTTATCTACAGCGAAGGATCTATCTACAGCAAAGGATCTATCTACGGCAAAGGATTTATATATTTATTTATAGCAAAGGATCTTAGATCTATTTACATCAGAGGATCTATCTACAATAAATGATCTATCTACTACAAAAGATCTATCAACAGCAAAGGATTTATCTACAACAAAGAATCTATTTACAGCAAAGAATCTATCTACAGTAAAGGATCTATCTACAGCAAAGGATCTATCTACAGCAAAGGATCTATCTACAGCAAAGGATCTATCTACAGCAAGGGATCTATCTACAGTATAGGATCTATCTACAGCAAAGGATCTATCTACAATAAACGATATATCTACAGCGAAGGATCTATCTACAGCAAAGGATCCATCTACAGCAAATGATCTATCTACAGTAAAGGATCTATTTACTGCAAAGGATCTTTCCACTTCAAAGGATCTATCTACAACAAAGAATATATCTACAGCAAAGAATCTATGTTCAGCAAAGAATCTATCAACAGCAAAGGATCTATCTACAGCATAGGATCTATTTACAGTGAAGGATCGATCTACAGCAAAGGATCTATTTACAGCGAAGGATCGATCTACAGCAAAGGATCTATCTACAACAAAGGATCTATCTACTGCAAAGGACCTATCTACAGTTAAGGATTTATCTACTGCAAAGGATCTATCTACACCAAAGGATCAATCTTCAGTTAAGGATCTATCTTAAGCAAAAAATCTATCTACAGCCAATGATCTATCTAAAGCCAATGATCTATCTACAACAAAGGATCTATTTACAGGAGAGGAACTTTATACAGCAAAGGATCTATCTACAGCAAAGGATCTATCTACAGCAAAGAATCTATCTACACCAAAGGATCTTTCTACAGTGCAGGATCTGTCAACAGCAAAGGATCTATCCACAGCAAACGATCTATTTACAGCAAAAGATCTTTCTACAATAGAGGATCTTTCTACATTAAAGGATCTGTCAACAGCAAAGGATCTATCAACAGCAAATGATCTACTTACAGCAAAAGATCTTTCTACAATAGAGGATCTTTCTACATTAAAGGATCTATCTACACCAAAGGATCTTTCTACAGCGAAAGATCTGTCAACAGCAAAGTATCTTTCTACTGCAAAGGATCTATTTACAGCGAAGAATCGATCTACAGCTAAGGATCTATCTACAGCAAAGGATCTATCTACAGCAAAGGATCTATCTACAATCAAGGATTTATCTACTGCAAAGGATCTATCTACAGCAAAGGATCAATCTACAGTTAAGGATCTATCTTAAGCAAAGGATCTATCTAAAGCAAAGGATCTATCTACAGCAAATGATCTATCTACAGCAAAAGATCTATCTACAGCAAAGTGATCTATCTACAGTAAGGGATCTATCTACAGCAAAGAATCTATCAACACCAAAGGATCTTTTTAAAGCGAATGATCTGTCAACAGCAAAGGATCTTCCTAATGCGAAGGATTTATTTACAGCAGAAGATCTTTCTACAGCAAAGGATCTTTTTACAGCTAAGGATCTCTCCACAACAAAGGATCTATTTACATTATGCGATCTATCTACAGCAAAGCTTTATTCTACAGTTAAGGATCTATCTACAGAAAAATATCTATCTACAGAAAAGAATTCATCTACAGCGAACGATCTATCTACAGCAAAGGATCTATCTACAGCAAAGGATCTATCTACAGCAAAGGATCTATATACGGCAAAGGATTTATATATTTATTTATAGCAAAGGATCTTAGATCTATTTACAGCAAAGAATCTATCTACAATAAATGATCTATCTACTACAAGAGATCTATCTACAACAAAGGATCTATCTACAACAAAGAATCTATCAGCAGCAAAGAATCTATCTACAGTAAAGGATCTATCTACAGCGAAGGATCTATCAACAGCAAAGCATCTATCTACAGCAAAGGATCTATCTACAGCAAGGGATCTATCGACAGTAAAGGATCTATCCACAACAAAGGATCCATCTACAGCAAAGGATCTATCTACAGTCAAAGATCTATCTACTGCAAAGGATCTGTCCACAGCAAAGGATCTGTCCACAGCAAAGGATCTATCTACAACAAAGAATCTATCTACAGCAAAGAATATACACTACGTGCCACACTTTTGTGCAGATCACAAATTTTGGGATAAAATGAGTAAAAATCAATGAAATAAAATGAAATTTGCAGTTGATATGGAAACCCTCACTAGGAGGTTATGTATAAAATTTGAAGGTAATCCGTTGTTTATTAACCGAGTATGATCAATTTTTACATTATTTAACCGTGCTACGCTCTTTTGTTTGTTGTCCTCACATTTTTAAATATCGAAAATGAGTCGCCGCCCGTGTCTTTCTGACTCAGAAAAGAGTAAGATAGTATCCATGCTGGCTGAGGGACATGATGCAAAGTCTATTTCCACTGAAATCGGTCGTGACCCACGTACAGTGAAGAAATTTATTGATGATCCCATGAGGAAGGTCACTCGTAAGGATAAGGGTAAATGGAAAGTAGCAACCAGGCGGAACTTGTCCAGGATCAAGAGGGAACTCAAGAGGAACTCCACTGCCACAAGTGGGGAAATTTTCAAGAGTGCAGGTATGGAGGAAGTCCCCAAAACCACTCGTTGCAGGATCTTGAGAAGTATGGCTTCTCATGTTTCACCCGTTATCAGGCCTCCTTTGAAGGAGTCACACAAGAAAGCAAGAGTTTCTTGGGCTGAGAAGTATCTTAAGACAGACTTCCAGACTGTGCTCTTCACTGATGAGATGCGAGCGACTCTTGACGGCCCTGACGGTTAGGCAAAGTCATGGACTGCCCATGGCTCTTCTCGTCCTCAGAGGATTCATCGTCAACAAGGAGGAGGAGGTGTTATGATGTGGGCTGGAATACTTGGAGACAGATTGGTGGGACCCTTCCGTGTACCAGAGGGCGTTAAAATCACGTCAGCTAATTATATTAGCTTTTTGAAGAACAATTTTGTTCCGTGGCTGAAGAGGCAACCAGCCGCACTCAAGAAAAAGATCATTTTCATGCATGATAACGCCCCGTCCCATGCAGCTACAGCCACCCGCAGTTACTTGGAAACTCTTAAGTTCTCGGATGATAAATTGATGGTCTGGCCCAGCCTCTCACCGGATTTAAATCCAATTGAAAACCTCTGGTCCATATTAAAACAAAAGTTGTATGCGGGAGGACGTCAATTCACAAACAAGGAGGACCTCTGGAGGGAAATTGAGAAAATCTGTGAGAAGATAACACCAGATACTATAAATAAGTTGACTAGCTCCATGGATAGACGTCTTTTGAGGGTCGTTGACAAGAGGAGAGGTTTTACTGGGTATTAATAATTAAAATGCAGTTTTTGTTATAATTTCATTAATTTTGTATTTTCGAAGTAATTAAATTTGCACTCTTGTAGCTCCTGCATATAAATAACACTTTTTGGGTTAAATAAAATTGTTTTTGAACGTTATATAAGCACTTTTATCCTCCTGCACAAGAGCGTGGTACTCTGAAATTATACCTTTTTAGGAAAAATCCTTGTCAATTCACCAATAAGTATCACAGGCATTTGAAATTTCTTGGCATGTTACATCTGTATTGGACAAGTGTCTACTGAAAATTTCAATGGATTTGGATGAGTTATACTCATTTTACAGCAAAATGTGTGATCTGCACAAAAGTGTGGCACGTAGTGTATGTTCAGAAAAGAATCTATAAGCAGCAACGGATCTATCTACAGCGAAGGATCTATCTACAGTAAATGAACTATACACAGCAAATGATCCATCTACAGTTAATTATCTATCAACAGCAAAGGATCTATCTACAGCAAAAGATCTATTAACAGCAAAAGTTCTATATTCTGCAAAGGATCTATCTACAGCAAAGGATCTATCTACAGCAAAGGATTTATCTACAGAAAAGGATTTATCTACAGCAAAGGATCTATCTACAGCAAAGGATCTATCTACAGCAAAGGATCTATTTACTGTATGGGATCTATCTACAGCAAAGCTTTTATCTACAGTAAAGGATCTATCTACAGAAAAGGATCTATCTACAGAAAAGGATTTATCTACAGCGAAGGATCTATCTACAGCAAAGGATCTATCTACAGCAAAGGATCTATCTACGGCAAAGGATTTATATATTTATTTATAGCAAAGGATCTTAGATCTATTTACATCAGAGGATCTATCTACAATAAATGATCTATCTACTACAAAAGATCTATCTGCAGCAAAGGATCTATCTACAACAAAAATTCTATTTACAGCAAAGAATCTATCTACAGTAAAGGATCTATCTACAGCAAAGGATCTTTCTACAGCAAAGAATTTATCCACAGCAAAAGATCTATCTACAGCAAGGGATCTATCTACAGTATAGGATCTATCTACAGCAAAGGATCAATCTACAGTTAGGGATCTATCTTAAGCAAATGATCTATCTACAGCAAAGGATCTATCAACAGCAAAAAATCTATTTACAGCAAAAGATCTTTCTACAACAGAGGAACTTTCTACATTAATGGATCTATCTACAGCAAAAGATCTATCTACAGCAAAGTGATCTATCTACAGTAAGGGATCTATCTAAAGCAAAGAATCTATCTACACCAAAGGATCTTTCTACAGCGAATGATCTGTCAACAGCAAAGGATCTTTCTACTGCGAAGGATCTATTTACAGCAGAAGATCTTTCTACAGCAAAGGATCTTTCTACAGTAAAGGATCTCTCTACAGCAAAGGATCTATTTACAGTATGGGATCTATCTACAGCAAAGCTTTAATCTACAGTAAAGGATCTATCTACAGAAAAAGATC
>CANNZV010002554.1:0-93474 GCA_947561585.1 Caprella mutica | reverse complement strand
CTCTGTGATGATGTACTGTCAGAGAAAAGAGTCACTGTGATGATGTACTATCAGAGAAAAGAGTCACTGTGATGATGTATTATCAGAGAAAAGAGTCACTGTGATTGATGTATTATCAGAGAAAAGAGTCACTGTGATGATGTACTATCAGAGAAAAGAGTCACTGTGATGATGTACTGTCAGAGAAAAGAGTCACTGTGATGATGTACTATCAGAGAAAAGAGTCACTGTGATGATGTACTATCAGAGAAAAGAGTCACTGTGATGATGTACTATCAGAGAAAAAGAGTCACTGTGATGATGTATTATCAGAGAAAAGAGTCACTGTGATGATGTACTATCAGAGAAAAGAGTCATTGTGATGATGTACTATCAGAGAAAAGAGATACTGTGGTGATGTACTATCAGAGAAAAGAGATACTGTGGTGATGTACTATCAGAGAAAAGAGTCACTGTGATGATGTACTATCAGAGAAAAGAGTCACTGTGAAGATGTACTCTCAGAGAAAAGAGTCACTGTGATGATGTACTATCAGAGAAAAGAGTCACTGTGATGATGTACTATCAGAGAAAAGAGTCACTGTGATGATTTACTATCAGAGAAAAGAGTCACTGTGATGACGTACTATCATAGAAAAGAGTCTCTGTGATGATGTACTATCATAGAAAAGAGTCACTGTGATGATGTACTATCAGAGAAAAGAATCACTGTGATGATGTACTATCAGAGAAAAGAGTCACTGTGATGATGTACTATCAGAGAAAAGAGTCACTGTGATGATGTACTATCAGAGAAAAGAGTCACAGTGATGATGTACTATCAGAGAAAAGAGTCACTGTGATGATGTACTATCAGAGAAAAGAGTCACTGTGATGATGTACTGTCAGAGAAAAGAGTCACTGTGATGATGTACTATCAGAGAAAAGAGTCACTGTGATGATGTACTGTCAGAGAAAAGAGTCACTGTGATGATGTACTGTCAGAGAAAAGAGTCACTGTGATGATGTACTATCAGAGAAAAGAGTCACTGTGGATGATGTACTATCAGAGAAAAGAGTCACTGTGATGATGTACTGTCAGAGAAAAGAGTCACTGTGATGATGTACTGTCAGAGAAAAGAGTCACTGTGGTGATGAACTATCAGAGAAAAGAGTCACTGTGATGATGTACTATCATAGAAAAGAGTCACTGTGATGATGTACTATCAGAGAAAAGAGTCACTGTGATGATGTACTATCAGAGAAAAGAGTCACTGTGATGATGTACTGTCAGAGAAAAGAGTCACTGTGATGATGTACTGTCAGAGAAAAGAGTCACTGTGGTGATGTACTATCAGAGAAAAGAGTCACTGTGATGATGTACTATCAGAGAAAAGAGTCCACTGTGATGATGTACTATCAGAGAAAAGAGTCACTGTGATGATGTACTGTCAGAGAAAAGAGTCACTGTGATGATGTACTGTCAGAGAAAAGAGTCACTGTGGTGATGTACTATCAGAGAAAAGAGTCACTGTGGTGATGTACTATCAGAGAAAAAGAGTCACTGTGATGATGTACTATCAGAGAAAAGAGTCACTGTGATGATGTACTGTCAGAGAAAAGAGTCACTGTGATGATGTACTGTCAGAGAAAAGAGTCACTGTGATGATGTACTATCAGAGAAAAGAGTCACTGTGATGATGTACTATCAGAGAAAAGAGTCACTGTGATGATGTACTGTCAGAGAAAAGAGTCACTGTGATGATGTACTATCAGAGAAAAGAGTCACTGTGATGATGTACTGTCAGAGAAAAAGAGTCACTGTGATGATGTACTGTCAGAGAAAAGAGTCACTGTGATGATGTACTATCAGAGAAAAGAGTCACTGTGATGATGTACTATCAGAGAAAAGAGTCACTGTGATGATGTACTGTCAGAGAAAAAGAGTCACTGTGATGATGTACTGTCAGAGAAAAGAGTCACTGTGGTGATGAACTATCAGAGAAAAGAGTCACTGTGATGATGTACTATCATAGAAAAGAGTCACTGTGATGATGTTACTATCAGAGAAAAGAGTCACTGTGATGATGTACTATCAGAGAAAAGAGTCACTGTGATGATTTACTGTCAGAGAAAAGAGTCACTGTGATGATGTACTGTCAGAGAAAAGAGTCACTGTGGTGATGTACTATCAGAGAAAAGAGTCACTGTGATGATGTTACTATCAGAGAAAAGAGTCACTGTGATGATGTACTATCAGAGAAAAGAGTCACTGTGATGATGTACTATCAGAGAAAAGAGTCACTGTGATGATGTACTGTCAGAGAAAAGAGTCACTGTGATGATGTACTGTCAGAGAAAAGAGTCACTGTGGTGATGTACTATCAGAGAAAAGAGTCACTGTGATGATGTACTATCATAGAAAAGAGTCTCTGTGATGATGTACTATCAGAGAAAAGAGTCACTGTGATGATGTACTATCAGAGAAAAGGAGTCACTGTGATGATGTACTATCAGAGAAAAGAGTCACTGTGATGTTGTACTATCAGAGAAAAGAGTCACTGTGATGATGTACTATCAGAGAAAAGAGTCACTGTGATGATGTACTATCAGAGAAAAGAGTCACTGTGATGATGTACTGTCAGAGAAAAGAGTCACTGTGATGATGTACTGTCAGAGAAAAGAGTCACTGTGATGATGTACTGTCAGAGAAAAAGAGTCACTGTGGTGATGTACTATCAGAGAAAAGAGTCACTGTGATGATGTACTATCATAGAAAAGAGTCCTCTGTGATGATGTACTGTCAGAGAAAAGAGTCACTGTGATGATGTACTATCAGAGAAAAGAGTCACTGTGATGATGTATTATCAGAGAAAAGAGTCACTGTGATTGATGTATTATCAGAGAAAAGAGTCACTGTGATGATGTACTATCAGAGAAAAAGAGTCCACTGTGATGATGTACTGTCAGAGAAAAGAGTCACTGTGATGATGTACTATCAGAGAAAAGAGTCACTGTGATGATGTACTATCAGAGAAAAGAGTCACTGTGATGATGTACTATCAGAGAAAAGAGTCCACTGTGATGATGTATTATCAGAGAAAAGAGGTCACTGTGATGATGTACTATCAGAGAAAAGAGTCATTGTGATGATGTACTATCAGAGAAAAGAGATACTGTGGTGATGTACTATCAGAGAAAAGAGATACTGTGGTGATGTACTATCAGAGAAAAGAGTCACTGTGATGATGTACTATCAGAGAAAAGAGTCACTGTGAAGATGTACTCTCAGAGAAAAGAGTCACTGTGATGATGTACTATCAGAGAAAAGAGTCACTGTGATGATGTACTATCAGAGAAAAGAGTCACTGTGATGATTTACTATCAGAGAAAAGAGTCACTGTGATGACGTACTATCATAGAAAAGAGTCTCTGTGATGATGTACTATCATAGAAAAGAGTCACTGTGATGATGTACTATCAGAGAAAAGAATCACTGTGATGATGTACTATCAGAGAAAAGAGTCACTGTGATGATGTACTATCAGAGAAAAAGAGTCACTGTGATGATGTACTATCAGAGAAAAGAGTCACAGTGATGATGTACTATCAGAGAAAAGAGTCACTGTGATGATGTACTATCAGAGAAAAGAGTCACTGTGATGATGTACTGTCAGAGAAAAGAGTCACTGTGATGATGTACTATCAGAGAAAAGAGTCACTGTGATGATGTACTATCAGAGAAAAGGAGTCACTGTGATGATGTACTGTCAGAGAAAAGAGTCACTGTGATGATGTACTATCAGAGAAAAGAGTCACAGTGATGATGTACTATCAGAGAAAAGAGTCACTGTGATGATGTACTGTCAGAGAAAAGAGTCACTGTGATGATGTATTATCAGAGAAAAGAGTCATTGTGATGATGTACTATCAGAGAAAAGAGTCACTGTGATGATGTACTGTCAGAGAAAAGAGGTCACTGTGATGATGTATTATCAGAGAAAAGAGTCACTGTGATGATGTTACTATCAGAGAAAAGAGTCACTGTGATGATGTACTATCAGAGAAAAGAGTCACTGTGATGATGTACTATCAGAGAAAAGAGTCACTGTGATGATGTACTATCAGAGAAAAGAGTCACTGTGACGATGTACTATCAGAGATACTACATCTCTGATTGTACAGTGATGCTATAAGAGTCACTGCGATGCTATAAGAGTCACTGTGATGCTATAAGAGTCACTGCGATGCTATAAGAGTCACTGCGATGCTATAAGAGTCACTGTGATGCTATAAGAGTCACTGCGATGCTATAAGAGTCACTGTGATGCTATAAGAGTCACTGTGATGCTATAAGAGTCACTGTGATGCTATAAGAGTCCACTGTGATGCTATAAGAGTCACTGTGATGCTATAAGAGTCACTGTGATACTATAAGAGTCACTGTGATGCTATAAGAGTCACTGTGATGCTATAAGAGTCACTGTGATGCTATAAGAGTCACTGTGATGCTATAAGAGTCACTGTGATGCTATAAGAGTCACTGTGATGCTATAAGAGTCACTGTGATGCTATAAGAGTCACTGTGATGCTATAAGAGTCACTGTGATGCTATAAGAGTCACTGTGATGCTATAAGAGTCATTGTGATGCTACAAGAGTCACTGTGATGCTATAAGAGTCACTGTGATTTTGTAAGAGTCACAGTGATGCTATAAGAGTCACTGTGATGCTATAAGAGTCACTGTGATGATATAAGAGTCATTGTGATGCTATAAGAGTCACTGTGATGCTATAAGAGTCACTGTGATGCTATAAGAGTCACTGTGATGCTATAAGAGTCACTGTGATACTATAAGAGTCACTGTGATGCTATAAGAGTCACTGTGATGCTATAAGAGTCACTGTGATGCTATAAGAGTCACTGTGATGCTATAAGAGTCACTGTGATGCTATAAGAGTCACTGTGATGCTATAAGAGTTACTGTGATGCTATAAGAGTCACTGTGATACTATAAGAGTCACTGTGATGCTATAAGAGTCACTGTGATGCTATAAGAGTCACTGTGATGCTATAAGAGTCACTGTGATGCTATAAGAGTCACTGTGATGCTATAAGAGTCACTGTGATGCTATAAGAGTCACTGTGATGCTATAAGAGTCACTGTGATGCTATAAGAGTCACTGTGATGCTATAAGAGTCACTGTGATGCTATAAGAGTCACTGTGATGCTATAAGAGTCACTGTGATACTATAAGAGTCACTGTGATGCTATAAGAGTCACTGTGATGCTATAAGAGTCACTGTGATGCTATAAGAGTCACTGTGATGCTATAAGAGTCACTGTGATGCTATAAGAGTCACTGTGATGCTATAAGAGTCACTGTGATGCTATAAGAGTCACTGTGATGCTATAAGAGTCACTGTGATGCTATAAGAGTCACTGTGATGCTATAAGAGTCACTGTGATGCTATAAGATTCACTGTGATGCTATAAGAGTCACTGTGATGCTATAAGAGTCACTGTGATGCTATAAGAGTCACTGTGATGCTATAAGAGTCAATGTGATGCTATAAGAGTCACTGTGATGCTATACTGTTACTTAACACAGTTTTATAATATCCTATTATTTTTATATTTGTCATCGTGTAACCAGATCAATTTAAACTAAATAGACTCATAACAGAAAGTGAAGATTCGTTTGCAATTAGAAATCTGAACTGTGAAAAGATCATCACATGTACTCTCTTCTTTGCCCGTGTATAATAATAAGAGATCTGCATGCAACATTTGCATGCATCTGTGGCGTACTAAGATCTTCATTCTCCATATTTCGTATGACCCGAAAACAGCAGAGATTTATGATCACGATTGATAAAATGAGAAGATGTATCGTGAAGAGTCTGGGGAGGAATTTATGAACAGCGTCACGAGATATGGGAATAAATTCCACGGAGAAACTTGTTGGACGTTCGGATGAGAAACCGATAAGCCGATAGTATCCTAATTTAGTGCCTCCTTTGATATATTATATTAGGAACTTATAAAGCACTATCTTCCTACTTTATGACAGCATTTTCAGGTCACAATGAGCAGGATTCTTGGAAGAACAGGTGGTATAAATTTCACACCAAAATGATGAGTCAGCAAAATGTTATTTCTTCAACGATCAATTATTTGCACCAAATAAAGATTTGTTATTAAAGAATTATTTTTGGACAAATGATAAACGATCTCGATATTTTTGAGAATTCAAAAGACTGTAAATGATCACTGCAGAGTGCATGAATTAATTGGAATGACACGTTAGGCTATTTGAAGTTATCCATTGAAGTATTTGGCTTTTACACAAATAGGTAATCAATATTGAATGTAATTTGATAAATTATATTCAGTTAAGTTCAATACCTGGGTTTTATCAATACTTATTTTGTAATGCAATAAATTAGGTTACATCCTAGGCAATGGGGATACTAGGTAAGAAGGATTTAATCCTGGGATATTAAGGAAATATATCAGTAATATATCCTTTTTGCCTGGAATATGAAGGATAACTTATTGTTTTACATAGTTCATACTCTATAATTATGAGATGTTTTACATAGTTCATACTCAATAATTTTGAGATGTTTTACATAGTTCATACTCTATCATATATAATCTATACTCTATACCTATCAATACTCACCATATATTGCATGGCTTTATGTTTTAATCTCAATGGGGATAAGCATTTCCATTTAGTGTATGTCAGTGCATAAGAGATTTCTTCCATATGAATAATACAGAGAGAAAGAGAATAATTCTACAATACAATGTTTTCTAAGAAGCATATCGCTGGGACTGTGCAGAAAATACCCCCCCCCCCTACAAGCTGCATATGTACATTAAATGCACAGTAACACAGAGCTGACTGGGTTGTATCTATATGTCAATTAATATTGAAAAAGTCTAATGTGTTATTTCCAAAGCAATACTAGTGGTTAGTAGACCACTGATCCAAGGTACATTTGTATACTGTATGTAGGTGTGTTCATTTCATCACAATGGAGATGGTAAAGAAAGAACAGTCAGTTAGTGCAGTCAGTTAGTGCAGTCAGTTAGTACAGTCAGTTAGTGCAGTCAGTTAGTGTACAATTAGCGGATGCAAAAACTACATAACAGTCATTTGCCTTGAAAGTCTCAGATTAATCTTCATTTATTTTAAGATTACTTTGAAAACCTGAACAAAAGACAAGAAGTAATTGACGATTACTTTGAAACTATTATCATAAATGACTGTAATGTAGTTTGTTTCATCAGCTAGTTTGTTGTACATCAAACTTCATGATTGTTTAATAACCTAACAAGGGGGATATATGCAAATATATTAGAATTCGATTTCGATTTCATAATGAATAAAATGAAGGTACTAATACACGCTCGGCATTAGGGGGTTGAAGTGGTTCAAAAACGCGCATCGTATTCTCGAGATTGTCCGAATATGCAAATTGCGCAGCATATATTCATATTCAAATGAATGATTCTAATGGGCTAATTTAGTGTTGATAATAACATCAGTCATTTCTCAATTAATTAAAAACTTTAATGATATAATTTATGCTGCAATTTTTTGTTGCCAACACACCAACATATGATTTAGGGTTGTAACTAACAAACAGACAAGAAAAGTAATTAAAATCATTCCATAAAAGGCTATACAGGTTGATATTTAATGAAAGATTTTAATTTATTTATTATCTATGATGATGCCACACCGCAATAATTTCTTCAAAGGAAAATTAATTTGGACGATAAAAACACACTCAATAGGAAACTATGTATAGGGACAGACGATGTTATATAAATAATTATATAATGTCAAACTGATGGCAAAAACTTTTATTTCAATGATAAAGTTAGATCTAACGATAGAGAAAACTTTCATAAGTTTGTTTCGCAAGAATGTAAATCTTATCAAACGACAGAATTTGTCTAAGAGATATATTTTATGAATTGCAATATCCGAGAATGAATGGAGAACTTTGACGAGAATTCACGAGCTGAAACTTATCATTTTGGATGTATTTATTGTAGCATTGTGAGTTGCTAAATTGATGTGAAAATAAAAAGTGATTTGAAGAAATACATAAAATTGGGTGCAGTGAACACTGCTATTTTCCTAAAGTGATAGTAAATATAAACAAAGTAACTGTACATCTTCTTTCTAAATGTTTCCTTCACCTTAACTACTTGATAAATAAGTAGAACTAATCACTTACAGGCAAAACGGTGTGAGTGTTATACTAGTAACTAGAGTAACGGTGTGAGTGTTATACTAGTAACTAGACTAACGGTGTGAGTGTTATACTAGTAACTAGAGTAACGGTGTGAGTGTTATACTAGTAACTAGACTAACGGTGTGAGTGTTATACTAGTAACTAGAGTAACGGTGTGAGTGTTATACTAGTAACTAGACTAACGGTGTGAGTGTTATACTAGTAACTAGAGTAACGGTGTGAGTGTTATACTAGTAACTAGACTAACGGTGTGAGTGTTATACTAGTAACTAGACTAACGGTGTGAGTGTTATACTAGTAACTAGAGTAACGGTGTGAGTGTTATACTAGTAACTAGAGTAACGGTGTGAGTGTTATACTAGTAACTAGAGTAACGGTGTGAGTGTTATACTAGTAACTAGAGTAACGGTGTGAGTGTTATACTAGTAACTAGAGTAACGGTGTGAGTGTTATACTAGTAACTAGACTAACGGTGTGAGTGTTATACTAGTAACTAGAGTAACGGTGTGAGTGTTATACTAGTAACTAGAGTAACTAGAGCAAGATACTAGTCTTTTTTCTTGATTAACTCTACATGAGTCAACATGACCATGAATTAGGAGTCAATATGACTCATGTTTTTGAGTAGAATCTTAGAATGAGTCAAATTGACTCACATTTTTGAGCCAGTTTTGGGACAAACTGAAAACTAAAATTTTGAGTCAATTTGACTCGTATTTTTTACAGTGTTTGCTCTACGTTTGAATAGTTATGTGTAACCTGGCGGTACACGGAAAACTGCCAGGCGGAAAACTGCCGAAGTGGAAAACTGCCAAGCGGAAAACTGACAAGCGGAAAAGTGCCAGTCACTTATTGGCAATTTATTTATTTTTTACTTATGATAAACACATTCTAAGAATATTTTAATTCATAAAAAACAGTGTTAGCCATTCGTCAAGTTATTAAGGAGACATTCATATTTATTTACAGCTATAACTAAAGTATATAGATTATTGGATTACTTAATATTCAAAGGAAAATAGTATTTCATCAAAGCTACTTTATTAAACACACAGTAAACCAAATTAAGTACACACAAAGAAATTATAATTACCCTTTTTAACTTATTTGTTAAATCACGTACATTTTAAAAACATGTATGTATTTATATATTTATATATAGTAGTCTAAAAAATTAGCAGGAATTAGGCTTCTAAGTCTAAGGATAAAAAGGAACACCAGTACTGGAATGTACATTTCTTTAAAAAACAGGACGTTTCAATAGTCTAGCTATCATTATCAACTAATGTAAAATCTGTAATGGAACATAAAAAATAAACAACAAACAATAATATTTATTGAACATTAAAAAACCTAACTAAAAATTAAATAAAAGTTAAAGTATAAGAACTGTCTCTATTGTTTAAAATTGGTTGGCGTTTAAAAATGTGAAGTGATTCTAAAATTCTCAACTCATTAAAACTGTTTGCACTACCTAAAATTTTAAAATTATCTAAATTGATTGGAGAGTCGCAAGAACTCTCCGTGTGAATTCTAATTGATGAATGAGGTGGATTGCAAATTGGTCTATTAGTTCGAAAACTCCTCCCAGCATGCTCCGCAATCCTCCTGTAGAGTGGCCGCGACGTCATGCCAACGTACTCTGACGTGCACTGCACGCAACTAAAGGAATAAACGATTGACCAGAGCAAGCCGATAGGAAGTTTATCTTTGTAATTAAAAAAAGAGCCTATTGTAAATGAATTGGTAAAAACAAATCTAAAAGTTACATCATTAAAATATTTAGTAAAAAGAATGGAAAGATCTTGTTTCAATTTGACAGAGTGGTAGCCTAGATATTGTAGGGATGCATATAAAATGTTATCAGCGGGTGGTACAGTATAAGTGCTATTAAAATTCCTATCTAAAAACTGCATAAGAATTTTATTAAAAAGTGAAGTACAAACGCCATTGATATCAAAAAAAGAGCGTAAAAAAGAAATCTCCCGCTTAAAAAATGAAAAATTGCTACTAATTTTGCATGCCCTGAAGATTAAAGTTTTGATGCTATTGTATTTAAAAGAAGAACTATAAAAACTAGAGCCTAAACCTGTAAAACTAATTTTTCTAAAAACTGAACTATGGAACTTGTTATCCTGCCTATGAATATTACAATCTAAAAATGATAAACTATTATTTTGGTCGAGTTCAAAGGTAAAATTTATACTGCTATGCTTGCTATTGATGTAAGTTAAAAATAGGGGAACGTGAGATTTATCTTTAAAAAGGAGGAAAGTGTCATCTATATATCTTTTGTAAAACAAGGGTTTAAAATTAGAGGGGCAGTCTGCAAGCCAATTTTGTTCGTGATGGCACATAAAATTTTTTGCGAAAGTAGGACCTAATGGGAGTCCCACACATAAACCTTCAAGTTGTTTAAAATATTTGTTATTGAATAAAAAGAAACTATTTAAAACTGAAAGCTCTAAAATTTTTCTAAAAAATGAGACAGTTAGCCCTAAAAAAGTAGAAGATGGATCAGAAAAGAGTTTACTACAAGTGATATCTATTGTTCCATGAAGAGGTATGTTTGTAAAAAGATTTTCGATGTCAAATGATGCCATAAAAAAATTGTCAGAATTTAAAATACTAGTTACTAAAATCATAAGAATTTTTGCAAGTGTATTCATTAGTGGTTAAAGGAGATAAGAAAGGGACTAAAAATTTAGCAATATTAAAACTAGGAGTGTTATAAGCTGCAAAAATAAGTCTAAATTGAAATTTACTTTTAAAATCAAGTTTGTGAACTTTGGGTAGGCCATACAAAATTCCAGGTCCAGAGCCACTCACATATAACTGTTTATAAAGAGAATCGTTAAAATATTTCAGTCTTTTCATTTTACCTAGAAAATTATTAATCTTGTCTTCTATTTTAAGTGAATATTTTATAGATTTATAATTTATATCTCGTATATTATAAATTAAGTGTATGTTACATCACTTATATATATGTTCAATATTTATTTCATTTACAATTTTATTCTACATAGCATCAACACCTTCATTTTTACAATTTTCATTTATATGTAAAAAGTATTATTAATTTATACTCAATCCAGTTCGAGCGAGTGAAATTGTCAGAGAATTAGGTAGGTAATATCAGTTTGATAATCATAATCATAGATGTTGTGTTGCAAATTCTAAATATTTCACAAAAATCAATCGAATTTGTTTTATAATTAGTACAAGCAAATCTTAAGCTTGAAGGTTTGTTCAATTATCAAATTATAAACAAAAATGAAATAATTAGACACTAAACCCGTTATGAAATGATATTTTAGAGATGAGTTGTGTAAACAAAGAAATTAATCATACAGATCACACTTTATAAATGTGAGAGAATACTTTTAACTTTTTTTTCATAGACAAGAATAATAGTGTGAGAAACATAAAATCTACCTAAGTGCAATAGTTTTAACACAGCAGACAGAGCAGTAGTCTACTGCAGGTGATAGCGATTATTAACCATGTTCCCAGTCTTTGCCTTTTTGAAGAAAACTCATAGAAAATACATGAGAGATCACAAGCATTTTGTACCACCTTTGTAGTTACTCTATTTAGTTATTTAATTTGGTAACAATTATTTAATATCATCGGACATTTTTAACCATTAAACTATAATTAAATTATATTTATGATAACGGACGCGAAACAATCTATTCCTCTTTCCCATTCTATAATTACCTGAAATGCATGAATAACATCTTATAAAAATAAATTTATAAATCGGTGTATTTATTATTTTGATAGCTACAATCATTCTTTTCTCTGATAGTACATCATCACAGTGACTCTTTTCTCTGACAGTACATCATCACAGTGACTCTTTTCTCTGACAGTACATCATCACAGTGACTCTTTTCTCTGACAGTACATCATCACATTGACTCTTTTCTCTGACAGTACATCATCACACTGACTCTTTTCTCTGACAGTACATCATCACACTGACTCTTTTCTCTGATAGTACATCATCACACTGACTCTTTTCTCTGATAGTAGATCATCACAGTGACTCTTTTCTCTGACAGTACATCATCACAGTGACTCTTTTCTCTGACAGTACATCATCACATTGACTCTTTTCTCTGACAGTACATCATCACACTGACTCTTTTCTCTGATAGTACATCATCACAGTGACTCTTTTCTCTGATAGTACATCATCACAGAGACTCTTTTCTCTGACAGTACATCATCACACTGACTCTTTTCTCTGATAGTACATCATCACACTGACTCTTTTCTCTGATAGTAGATCATCACAGAGACTCTTTTCTCTGACAGTACATCATCACACTGACTCTTTTCTCTGATAGTACATCATCACATTGACTCTTTTCTCTGACAGTACATCATCACAGTGACTCTTTTCTCTGATAGTACATCATCACAGTGACTCTTTTCTCTGATAGTACATCATCACTGTGACTCTTTTCTCTGACAGTACATCATCACAGTGACTCTTTTCTCTGATAGTACATCATCACATTGACTCTTTTCTCTGACAGTACATCATCACACTGACTCTTTTCTCTGATAGTACATCATCACAGAGACTCTTTTCTCTGACAGTACATCATCACACTGACTCTTTTCTCTGATAGTACATCATCACACTGACTCTTTTCTCTGATAGTAGATCATCACAGAGACTCTTTTCTCTGACAGTACATCATCACAGTGACTCTTTTCTCTGATAGTACATCATCACAGTGACTCTTTTCTCTTATAGTACATCATCACAGTGACTCTTTTCTCTGAGAGTACATCATCACACTGACTCTTTTATTTGATAGTACATCATCACAGTGACTCTTTTCTCTGATAGTACATCATCACAGTGACTCTTTTCTCTGATAGTACATCATCACAGTGACTCTTTTCTCTGATAGTACATCATCACAGTGACTCTTTTCTCTGATAGTACATCATCACAGTGACTCTTTTCTCTTATAGTACATCATCACAGTGACTCTTTTCTCTGATAGTACATCATCACACTGACTCTTTTATTTGATAGTACATTGGTAACTAGATAATGTGCACTCGGTAGAGTGCATACTTTCGCCACCGGTTTTACCTGTTCTCTCCCAAAATTTAATAAACTGCTAACTGGATAATAACCAATTGTCCCACCAAGTTTCATGCAGTATGGTTCAATACTTCTTGAGTTATTGAGTTATAAATGACCTTGACCTTTGACCGGATCGCTCCCAAAATTCTAACAGATGGTTCCTTGACATTGACCAATTGTACCATCAAATTGCAGACAATTTGATTCAATTCTTTTTGAGTTATAAATGACCATGACCTTGACCTTTGGTCGGGTCGCTCCCAAAATTCTACCAGCAGGTCACTGGACATGGACCAATCGTCTCACCAAATTTCAGTTAATTCTGTTGATTGCTTTTTCAGTTAAGCGAATAACAAGATGATAAATAAAAAGAAAAAATCCGAAGAAAATATGATCTTCCCGCATTCTGCGAAGGTAATAATAGTTATAAAGTTGTATGTATCCTCATAAAGTTAATTCTAAAATAAATTGATGATGGTAATAATTATTCTTGACGCATTAAAAATAAAATAGCAATTATAATATTTTCAGGTAAATATAGTTTTCTAAATATGGAAATGTTAAAGAGAAAACATAATAAATTTAATCACACACATGTTGTGACAATATCAAGTACAGCTGTTTGAAAGCATGCACACAGTATTAACGTCAACTTGAGTAACTTGAGGGAAAATTAAAATGTTTTTAATGTGCAAACGAAATAGATTAATAACTATTTTATCACGCTTCTAATAGTTATATTATTTTGTATGAAGCTTATGGCAATATCCTTTGAAAAGTTCACGTGGTTTCTCTACTTTAATCTGGTTTCAAAAACGATGTAGATGATATCAGATCAATTTGAGATTAGCACAAATATTCCATGAATCATATTAGAATATTTTAAACAATTCAAAGCCAAAATACGGACTAATGTAAATTAACTTTTAAATAATATCCTATTATTAACCTAAACATATCTTTCACCTAATATCTAATAACCAAATATTCACCTAATATATATCTAGAAATAAAAATAAGAATTAAAGCAGGTAATAATCAAGAATTGCCGTAAGCCTTACTTTTAAAGTACGTACATATGGAACTTAAAGTAACATCCACTGTTTTATTTTTTTTTCGTACCATTCGTTAGGCCTTTCTGTTCTAATGCAATTATTTAAAACATTTAAATAATAGTCAGTAAAACTATACTGCATGTTGAGGTATTGAAATGCATAGCTTTTTAATGTCCGGTAACATATTGTACACTGTCAAAATAGAATGATATAGAATTACGTATGATTTTCTATTAACATTTTATAAGTTTTGAATGATCATATTTATACATTAAATATTCCTTTTCTACAACCTAAATTTATTCCCTCTGATTCCTATAATAAATATATTTCGTACATCCACTGTATCATTATATTATCATCTGTAGTCTGATAATGATAATGATAAATTTATTGAGATCTAAAAATATACAGATTCATCATGTTTACAACAGAAAAATAATCAATAATTTATCAATCTGCATATCAATAAAAATCAAGCCCTGTTAGACCATACTTGGTCTTCTTATAAATTAAACAGAGATAAACTTAATATAATCGTATAAAACAATGAGTAATTTATTTTTACTTTAAACCATTCAAAATACAATGTCAGATTTTGAATTCTATATAATTTTCAAAGAGTATCAAGTTATTTAAGTCTCAATTCACCTCTCATAGCATGGCTCTCTAAAATACATTGCCATTGGTCTTAAAATTAGAACCTCATTTACACATTCTAGAATTTTTTTACGTAAATTTTTATGAAAGTTTATTTAAAAAATACAATATATTAATTTGACAAATTTGCGATAAAACAAGGATTTAACAAGTAACTTAATATTACCATGATTCTGAAATAATTTAAATATATATAATAAAAATACGGTTCTAGGTATATTCCACCCCGTTATATTCCACCACGTTATATTCCACCTAGGTTTATTCCATCCCAGGTATATTCCACCGCTGGTAAATTCCACCCCAGTGAAAATGATCATTTGGGTGATAATAAAAAGTCAAATATTATATTTTAAGATGTCCATTTGCTAAATACTGCGTAGTCATGAAGAAATAACTCAGACGATATCCTGAGACAATTGGTGGTAATTCGAGTCATTTTTTGAAATATTATCCTAATATACAAAATACAAATATTCATAATTGCCACCCGGATATACCTGGATCAATATTATTGTATATTCCAAATGATCAATAATATAGATTATAGAAGATAATATTTTGAATGCATTACTATGAATAATATTATAATAATTTATTCTTCCCGAAAATGGTATTTTATAACCCGAAAATAGTATTTTTTATCCCCGAAAATGGAATTTTTTATCCTGAAAATGGAATTTTTAATTCCGAAAATGGAATTTTTATCCCGAAAATGGAATTTTTTTATCCGGAAAATGGTAATTTATAACCCGAAAATGGTATTTTATAACCCGAAAATAGTATTTTTTATCCGGAAAAAGGTATTTGATATCCTGAAAATGGAAGCAAAGTCACAGAACTGTCAACAAAGGCAAACATTGGGGCGGGGAAAAGCTGACGAAGCATTTTTCAGACGTGAGAACTTCAACACAATGCTCCACTGAATACTTTCCTCAAGGCAAAATAAACTAATTTAATAGTCCGGTCTGTATAGAATAAAGTCACAATGTTCAGACTGAATAGTACGTTATTACCATGGAGTATTGCATCAGATGTCATAGGTTTACTTTATTGCATCTAAATGGCAAATTACTCAACAACCATCCTTAATCATAGCCGTGCAATTATAATCACCAAACGCGGTTTGGATTAGCGATAAATGATGTCGATGATTCCTGACAAAAAATTCCAACCTAAATTTCTGAAAACATGAAATCAATATTTATGTACAATAATCTACAATGAAAGACAATCCACTGATTATAAATTTTCCTTCTAAGTTCCAGATTTTTCGACCACACATTATCTAATAACTACCGACCAAAATGTCATCGTAATTTTAACTCATTGAAAATTGATTCCATTACTATATAGATTCAGTGAAATATTTATTGCATTGTATTTACATGAACTAATAACTCAATAAAGCAATCTTCACTAATATTATATCACAGCAAACACATTCATTGACCAGTAGAGACGATCTTAGGAGCAGCTTCTCGAACCAAGAAATAAATATGGTCATTCCGGTCTCTTAACTGAGTCAATATTTGTAGTGACTAGATCATCTCGGTCTTCAAACAGAACATATAGGCTTGAGACCATTGAACAGAGCTTTATTATAACCATTAACGACATTATGAACTTCCTTCAAGAAGAAATAATACTCATTAAAAAAGTTATACAGAATTTAAATTTCAAAATTTTATCTTAACCATGAACAATAATTTTGTTGGATTCACTAATACAAATTGCTACACTGAGAGATTAACAGTAAATATTCTTTGAAATATTCAACAGCATTGATTGATAATCAAAACACACAATAGAGAGCAAATGAAATCCCCAAAACAAAGCGAAAGAAACCATCATGGCGGAGTACTCACAGCATGGGTCCTGCTGCCGACAATTACAATAATGGACGCGTTTCTCAGTGTGCCTCTATATATAGACTTGCTGGGGCTGACTGTGGCGCCCTCTGGGGATCAAAACGAATCTGAGAGAAGCAAAAGAAACCGATTAGTTGCACAATGCACATGGTGAAGAAAATAATGGAAGATATAATAATAAGAATTTGATAGATAAACAAGTATTTTCACTGTATTTTCAAAGAAAATAGTGTTTTGGAAGATAGTAAAGTTATGCAATTTATTAAGAAATTATTAAATGTGTGTTATATTTCCATTAGATATGATATTTTTTGTACATATGTATATATTATAATTAAAACATTACTCTACTTTATTTTTAAGGTCGATTAGAACACAGTTCAGTGAGGTAATTTCAATCGCACCACCTCCATATTTTACACAAAATAGACGAAAATTAATAAATATTTACTTAGATGACAAAAATGAAATATGAACATATTTTTTTTAGATTATAATATCGATTATGTGAATTTCAAATTTTACGTAAAATTTCCTTAAACCGAAACACTGGGAAATTAGAATCAAAATGTTGCGATTTTGGAACCGAAATGTTTGGATATTGGAACCAAAATGTTGGGATATTGGAATCAAAATGTTTGGATATTGGAACCAAAATGTTGAGATATTGGAACCAAAATGTAAGGAAATTGGAACCAAAATGTTTGGATATTAGAACACAAATGTTTGGATATTGGAACCAAAATGTTGGGATATTAGAACACAAATGTAGGGATATTGGAACCAAAATGTAGGGATATTGGAACCAAAATGTTTGGATATTAGAACACAAATGTTGGGATATTGGAACCAAAATGTTTGGATATTGAAACCGAAATGTTGGGATATTGAAACCGAAATGTTGGGATATTGAAACCGAAATGTTGGGATATTGGAACCAAAATGTTGGGATATTGAAACCGAAATGTTGGGATATTGAAACCGAAATGTTGGGATATTGGAACCAAAATGTTGGGATATTGAAACCGAAATGTTGGGATATTGAAACCGAAATGTTGGGATATTAGAACACAAATGTTGGGATATTGGAAACGAAAAGGAAATGTGTAACATGTTGTACTTTTTCATAGAAAATTCACCTCAAAAAGTGAAGAATAGTAAAGAAACATTTAGATATAAAAATGAATGACCTTTAATAAATACGTACTTTCCATGATTTATAATGTAAGAAAAGAAAATGTAATATATAAAATAAAACCCAAAACAGCTACAAAAAAAGAAATAAAAACTATAATTTATATTTAAAAAATTTCAAAATAAAATAACAATATGGATGATATACAAACGGCATAGCGGAATTATATAAACTCATTTAGATAAAAACTACACATTGTAAGTTTTAATACCTGCCTAGGTTTAATTTCTATCTTAGATTTATGAAAAAAGAACTAGTTTTTAATAAAGGAATTTTAAATGAATGGGAAATTAAATAATAAAGAAGGCAGCTCTTTATTGCAGATCTAGAATAGAAAAATGTGTAAATTAGTTACATGGCAAAGAGCTCTGGTATCTCAACTATATTCACGGCTTATACTCAAGGAGAACTTACATAAATAATATCATACAAAAGAAATCAACAATCAGTAGAAATGGAACAGCAACAGATAGAGCAATTTCTCAAATTACGGTAGAGTAGCATCTATTTAGAGATTCTAAAAATGAATAAATAGAATAGAGTCAGAGGGGTCGCATACATACAAACAATGAGAAATTTCAAATATGGCAACGAAATGTTTACTACCTTGAAATAATTGTGCCATGCACAGAAGTTCAGTATTTCAAGAGGTAAGTACCATATACTGGCAATACCGATTAGAAAAGTTCAATAAGGGTGGATCATATCAACACCAAATAGGATTATAAATCGAATATTAAGAAAGAGCAATATAACTCTCGACCGTAAGTTTCACAAGGAAAATGCACCAGGAACACAAACACCATTAGACTAGTGATGCGAACCTATAGGATAAGTCACATAGCAAATTATGTATGACTATCACTGACGAGTAGTATCTACCAACTGAAGTATATTTTAACAATTAAGTAGGTTTCGACAATTTCAGTTTACCAATCAAAACCCCAAGATGCATGCAGCGACCTCTCTTAACAGAGTTATTATACATATTATAGAATATATGAGAAATATTTAAATACATTTTTTATTCATTTTTTAGTTATATTAGTTTTTTTTTTTTGGTTTTTATAAATTTTAGAGAAACAAACACCTATATAATATACACAATATAAATTCTTATAACATCAAATATAGAAAATATATCTTTTTATTGATATCAAGATGATTTTTTAAAATTTATAATAAAAAAATTTAGCATCAAACTATTGTTGATAAAATACAATTAATGCAATTTACATCATATATATAAATTCTTGATATAAATTCTATCAATAATTTAATCATCAAATTTAATAGAGTATCATTCTCAAGTTTAATGTAATTCATTACCGCTCTCATATACCGCTCTCATAGAAAATTGCTATTCAAAATTATTCTCTTACCATAATGACAAATTTACAGCACATTTACTTAATTTATTTTTATGAAATTTATTACTAAGGGAAATAGAAGAGATATATGAAAAGGAAGTTCATTGGTAGTGAATATTAATAAACTTGCTATCCTATTTCACAACCATGTCAATTCAAAAAGGGTGAATTCACAGGGGAGTAAATCAAAGATCTCTTCACCAATCACTAGCCATGCTGTACTATCAGTAGAAGAGTAAGATAGTCCAGTAAATGCACTAACAATTCGGACTGTAAACATTTGTAAACAGTTAATATACACAGAGCAGTATAATGATGTCTGACTTAGAGGAAGAGAGGCAAGGAAATGAAGTAACTAGAATGTGTATCGGTTATTCCGCATAGAGTGAAGCTTTAAAATGATAAAAATAACGTTAGAAATAAATAGTAACTTGCTGAAATTTGATGATGAGTTACAGAGATATGATGTTACAATGAGTTACAGAGATATGATGTTACAATGAGTTACAGAGATATGAAGTTACAATGAGTTACAGAAATATGATGTTACAATGAGTTGCAGAGACATGATGTTACAATGAGTTACAGAGACATGATGTTACAATGAGTTACAGAGACATGATGTTACAATGAGTTACAGAGACATGATGTTACAATGAGTTACAGAGATATGATGTTACAATGAGTTACAGAGATATGATGTTACAATGAGTTACAGAGACATGATGTTACAATGAGTTACAGAAACATGATGTTACAATGAGTTACAGAGAAATGATGTTACAATGAGTTACAGAGACATGATGTTACAATGAGTTACAGAGACATGATGTTACAATGAGTTACAGAGATATGATGTTACAATGAGTTACAGAGCCAATATGTTACAATGAGTTATACAGATATAATGTTACAATGAGTTACAGAGATATATGTTACAATGAGTTACAGAGATAATGAGTTACAGAGATATGATGTTACAATGAGTTACAGAGACATGATGTTACAATGAGTTACAGAGATATATGTTACAATGAGTTACAGAGATAATGAGTTACAGAGATATGATGTTACAATGAGTTACATAGACATGATGTTACAATGAGTTACAGAGACATGATGTTACAATGAGTTACAGAGATAATGAGTTACAGAGATATGATGTTACAATGAGTTACAGAGATATGATGTTACAATGAGTTACAGAGATATGATGTTACAATGAGTTACAGAAACATGATGTTACAATGAGTTACAGAGACATGATGTTACAATGAGTTATACAGATATAATGTTACAATGAGTTACAGAGATAATGAGTTACAGAGATATGATATTACAATGAGTTACAGAGATATGATGTTACAATGAGTTACAGAGACATGATGTTACAATGAGTTACAGAGATATGATGTTACAATGAGTTACAGAGACATGATGTTACATTAAGTAATTCAGTCCATAGTTTGTGTTTGCTTAATTTTGTCAGTGTGTCAAGTCTCATCGTTACTTACATCATCACAGCATTAACTGCTGTGATGATAGAGAGTTAATAAGGTGTACTTGTCAGCCTGTCTGGAGGTATTACTGCATCTGATGATGTGCATAGGTATTATTGTGTATCTAATGATGGTGGATAGGTATTATTGTGTATCTAATGATGGTGGATAGGTATTATTGTATCTAATGAAAAAAGATATGTATATAATTCTGTTTAATAATTAAAATGTCCAATCAATGACATCTGTCAAGCAGAATTAATGTCAGCTTCACAGCCATCCTTTGTACAGAGACCAAGTTGAAGCGGTCTCAATTAGCAGAGTGTGATAAGGGACGTGTATCAACCTTGTCAGGTAACTTCCGAAAGGTATTACCAACATCTATGAGTCTGATACCACCTTTTTTTTATCTCCATTATGGAAAGAATTAACAGTTTTCAGTACATTATCGTCTGAAACAACTAGGACAATAAAAATATCTGAGGCTCTTGCTTCATGCAATTTTGCTGTACAGGCGGGTGTTTAGCCACCAACGCTCTGACAGTCTCTTCGTTTGACAACTCACAACAAGTCCCTCTGAAGTTGACAATTCACAAATTCTCCCTTTACGTCACTATATACAAAACACTCTTTCTTCAATTTTCCATCTTGCCGTCGTCTGAATCGTGTTGATTGTAGACATCTGAGACCATTGGATCAGGCATTGACTGCAGAGTGTCGGTCTCTTGCTGTTTGATTTTGGTAGCAAAGGACATTGCAGTTCTCATAGCAGAGGGTCATGAGCTTTGTCCTACCGCAAAAACCGGTGAAGTGCTCCCACCACAGTTATCACAACTGCTCTTGAAATCTTATTTATAACTCTCAACTTGCTACAACACTTCCAAATTCAGCAGCTGAATGCACCGCTCCTCGGGGTATAGTTGATCGCACCCCGCCATCGACATGCCACATATTCCCATCTCGCTATCGCTGACGCCTGTCCTCGGGTCAGTCACACACACACAAATAAAATAGAAATATATTACTCAACTTTACTGAATAGGAGTTAAGCGATGGTATATTTTTAGTACTTTTGAACTTTCGCATCGCTACTTTGAACTTTTATCACAAAGCATTCATTAATAAAATTCTGGCAATAAAACCATAATATAATAAGTCGAGCCGTTAAGAAGAATTTCTTTTTTCTACCACCTCAAAGAAAATGAAAAGTTTAAAAAATTACAATTATATAATAACTTCGATCATGTTTCGCTCTTATCACCATTTGAATTTGGTCACAGTCGTGATTTAGGTGATAAAAGCGGAGCCTTCCAGTTCTCTATTATTTATAGTTAAAAGAAGTAAGCAATATACAGTATGGGCCACAAAAATATTTCCCCTTTTTCAAATACTTATTAATCGGTAACCAAAGGAAGAAAAAACTGTATCTTGGTCTCTTTTTCACTGCCTCTTATTGTACTATTAACAAATAAAAACATTTTTTAACTGATGGACATAAATTAAGAACAGGTAAGCAAAGAGTGAGGGTGACTATTTTTATCATTGCGCGAAGGTTATTCTTAGAGCTAACTCTGTGATTCTACTTACTAAAAGGCAGTGAATATAAAAGGAAAAAAAATTATAATCGTAGACATTATATTACAGGGTGCTTACACTTCTTCCTTAGAAACTATTTGGAAATAGAACAACTTCAGTGACATTCCCTACTAATAACTTCACAAAATTTGCAATATGAAGAGCAACATCTCCTCCACTCCTTCATAGCAAGCATATCTGTTCTCAATATCTAGCGCCATTAGCCGTAGTTATTCCAGTCAATATTTACATGACTTATTTGAACTGGAGATGATTTTGTACATGAAGCAATTCATATTGAAATTAAATTATTTCGAAGCAAAACATTTCATCACATTTTCCTATGTAACTACAGTATATTGGACTGATACTTTAAATATATACTGTATTTGTTTTCCATTTATGAATTTCATAAATGCATCAGTGATCATAATTTTATATAGATAAATATGTTTCAAACATACATTTGCATAGAAATTTAAATATGGTTTGTACAATAAGCTAATACAATAATATTCTATATTTTAGAGTTTAATTTAACTGATATATATTATGTTAATTAAATAAGAAAATATAATATCATTTCCATATGGAGAACTTGCGTAATCATTCACATGTATAACAGAAATTATATGTTTGGCCATCAAATACTTCCAAATACAATATCTTCAATAATAACAAACATATATAGTATGAATTAATAAAACATTTGAGATCTCGTTCTGTGGAACAGTATTATGGTTAGAATAAAATAATATCAGTACTCCTATACAGTATGTTGAACTGACCTCCTCTACCTCTATAACATCTGCATTGATAACAGTCCACCTCTATGACATCTGCATTGATAACAGTCCAACTCTATGACATCTGCATTGATAACAGTCCACCTCTATAACATCTGCATTGATAACAGTCCACCTCTATAACATCTGTATTGATAACAGTCCACCTCTATAACATCTGCATTGATAACAGTCCACCTCTATAACATCTGCATTGATAACAGTCCACCTCTATAACATCTGTATTGATAACAGTCCACCTCTAAAACATCTGCATTGATAACAGTCCACCTCTATAACATCTGCATTGATAACAGTCCACCTCTATGACATCTGCATTGATAACAGTCCACCTCTATGACATCTGCATTGATAACAGTCCACTTCTATAACATCTGCATTGATAACAGTCCACCTCTATAACATCTGTATTGATAACAGTCCACCTCTAAAACATCTGCATTGATAACAGTCCACCTCTATAACATCTGCATTGATAACAGTCCACCTCTATGACATCTGCATTGATAACAGTCCACCTCTATGACATCTGCATTGATAACAGTCCACCTCTATAACATCTGCATTGATAACAGTCCACCTCTATAACATCTGCATTGATAACAGTCCACCTCTATGACATCTGCATTGATAACAGTCCACCTCTATAACATCTGCATTGATAACAGTCCACCTCTATAACATCTGCATTGATAACAGTCCACCTCTATAACATCTGCATTGATAACAGTCCACCTCTATAACATCTGCATTGATAACAGTCCAACTCTATGACATCTGCATTGATAACAGTCCAACTCTATGACATCTGCATTGATAACAGTCCACCTCTATAACATCTGCATTGATAACAGTCCACCTCTATAACATCTGCATTGATAACAGTCCACCTCTATAACATCTGCATTGATAACAGTCCACCTCTATAACATCTGCATTGATAACAGTCCACCTCTATGACATCTGCATTGATAACAGTCCACCTCTATAACATCTGCATTGATAACAGTCCACCTCTATGACATCTGCATTGATAACAGTCCACCTCTATGACATCTGCATTGATAACAGTCCACCTCTATAACATCTGCATTGATAACAGTCCACCTCTATGACATCTGCATTGATAACAGTCCACCTCTATAACATCTGCATTGATAACAGTCCACCTCTATAACATCTGCATTGATAACAGTCCAACTCTATGACATCTGCATTGATAACAGTCCACCTCTATAACATCTGCATTGATAACAGTCCACCTCTATGACATCTGCATTGATAACAGTCCACCTCTATGACATCTGCATTGATAACAGTCCACCTCTATGACATCTGCATTGATAACAGTCCACCTCTATAACATCTGCATTGATAACAGTCCAACTCTATGACATCTGCATTGATAACAGTCCACCTCTATAACATCTGCATTGATAACAGTCCACCTCTATAACATCTGCATTGATAACAGTCCACCTCTATAACATCTGTATTGATAACAGTCCACCTCTATGACATCTGCATTGATAACAGTCCACCTCTATGACATCTGCATTGATAACAGTCCACCTCTATAACATCTGCATTGATAACAGTCCACCTCTATGACATCTGCATTGATAACAGTCCACCTCTATGACATCTGCATTGATAACAGTCCACCTCTATGACATCTGCATTGATAACAGTCCACCTCTATAACATCTGCATTGATAACAGTCCACCTCTATGACATCTGCATTGATAACAGTCCACCTCTATAACATCTGCATTGATAACAGTCCACCTCTATGACATCTGCATTGATAACAGTCCACCTCTATAACATCTGCATTGATAACAGTCCACCTCTATGACATCTGCATTGATAACAGTCCAAACAGATATTGCATGTCACTTCTTCATAAAAGTTAGTTCCTAACGTTTCATTTCAGTGTAGAGAAGAAACACTTCGCATTTTTGAAACTAAGAAACTGACTGAATTCACGAGATGCAATATTCACAGAGCAGAAAGTTCCATAACCTTCAGCATCGAGGAAATAAAGCTGACATCAGCAGATTGTCAAACTACATAAAAGAATCATAGAAGAAACTTCAGTTGAAAATAAGTCCTCGGTATGGAGCCTGAGCTTCCATTCACCATGTAGAAAAATTACCTGAAGCCATCGATATCCAGGAAACAATTTGAAAGAATTGAAACAAGTTTTTTCTTATTTCTATTTTAGTCAGAGGTTCAATTTAGCTCAGATCATCTCTAGATAAAAGAGTTGCAGCTAATTGAAGAAGTAACACAAAAGATATAAATGAATATAAAGATCTTAATCGTATATAAGTCAGTTAGGAGATGAACCAAATCTGGAAATAATGACTTTAAAATCACACTATTAAAAGATACTAACGGATCCTCTCCGGCCATAAAGACTTTTACTGTTTATTGAAAAGCTTATCAAAGGAACTGTGAAAAGTCATTGCGGACTGGTACTATCAGCACAAATAAAACTAAACATTTCTCGTGATAGTAAAACTAAATTAGTCTAAACAATGTACTATTAGAGAAAAATATTTCTGCAAGATGTACCATCAAATAAAAGATACTACATGATGTACAATCAAATAAAAGATACTACATGATGTACCATCAAATAAAAGATGCTACATGATGTACCATCAAATAAAAGATACTACATGATGTACCATCAAATAAAAGATGCTACATGATGTACCATCAAATAAAAGATACTATGTACCATCAAATAAAAGATACTACATGATGTATCATCAAATAAAAGATACTACATGATGTACCATCAAATAAAAGATGCTACATGATGTACCATCAAATAAAAGATACTATGTACCATCAAATAAAAGATACTACATGATGTACCATCAAATAAAAGATACTACATGATGTAACATCAAATAAAAGATACTACATGATGTACCATCAAATAAAAGATACTACATGATGTACCATCAAATAAAAGATACTACATGATGTACCATCAAATAAAAGATACTACATGATGTACCATCAAATAAAAGATGCTACATGATGTACCATCAAATAAAAGATACTACATGATGTACCATCAAATAAAAGATACTACATGATGTTCCATCAAATAAAAGATACTACATGATGTACCATCAAATAAAAGATACTACATGATGTACCATCAAATAAAAGATACTACATGATGTACCATCAAATAAAAGATACTACATGATGTACCATCAAATAAAAGATACTACATGATGTACCATCAAATAAAAGATACTATGTACCATCAAATAAAAGATACTACATGATGTACCATCAAATAAAAGATACTACATGATGTAACATCAAATAAAAGATACTACATGATGTACCATCAAATAAAAGATACTACATGATGTACCATCAAATAAAAGATACTACATGATGTACCATCAAATAAAAGATACTACATGATGCACCATCAAATAAAAGATACTACATGATGTACCATCAAATAAAAGAGACACTGAAAGTTGTACTGTATTCCCAAGTTGAAGAAATCAAATTAATATGCAACACATCAAACTATATTCAGAATCTGCACAGTTAATAACTTTTTCCAATCTAATTTCCTATAACCTGAGATCAAAGGATGAATATTGAGGCAATTTGAGTCGAGTTTATTAGTTATTTTGAGTGTCTTTGACATCACACGTGTGCTGTCCTTTGCTATAAGTGGGACAGGCAGAATAGAGGATAAATAGAGGCACTATGTTGCTTGGATGGCATGCCTGGGACACGTAATGACTCTCCTTCATGACACTCCTATGTGTACCCTACCTTGAAACTATATAGTCATGGCGCTTCATTTGGACAGAATGGTGCCAATCCTTGCACCACGGTGCCAATCCTTGCACCACAGTGCCAACCCTAGCACCACAGTGCCAATCCTTGCACCACAGTGCCATCCTTGCACCACAGTGCTAATCCTTGCACCACAGTGCCAATCCTTGCACCACAGTGC
Organism: Caprella mutica; assembly: GCA_947561585.1. Classification (NCBI taxonomy): domain Eukaryota; kingdom Metazoa; phylum Arthropoda; class Malacostraca; order Amphipoda; family Caprellidae; genus Caprella; species Caprella mutica. The sequence goes on along the minus strand of CANNZV010002554.1, from coordinate 66,058 downwards.
CAACCCTTGCACCACAGTGCCAATTCTGCACCAAAGTGCCAATCCTTGCACCACAGTGCCAACCCTTGCACCACAGTGCCAATTCTTGCACCAAAGTGCCAATCCTTGCACCACAGTGCCAACCCTTGCACCACAGTGCCAATCCTTGCACCACAGTGCCAACCCTTGCACCACAGTGCCAATTCTGCACCAAAGTGCCAATCCTTGCACCACAGTGCCAACCCTTGCACCACAGTGCCAATTCTTGCACCAAAGTGCCAATCCTTGCACCACAGTGCCAACCCTTGCACCACAGTGCCAACCCTTGCACCACAGTGCCAATTCTTGCACCAAAGTGCCAATCCTTGCACCACAGTGCCAACCCTTGCACCACAGTGCCAATCCTTGCACCACAGTGCCAACCCTTGCACCACAGTGCCAATTCTGCACCAAAGTGCCAATCCTTGCACCACAGTGCCAACCCTTGCACCACAGTGCCAATTCTTGCACCAAAGTGCCAATCCTTGCACCACAGTGCCAACCCTTGCACCACAGTGCCAATCCTTGCACCACAGTGCCAACCCTTGCACCACAGTGCCAATTCTGCACCAAAGTGCCAATCCTTGCACCACAGTGCCAACCCTTGCACCACAGTGCCAATCCTAGCACCACAGTGCCAATCTTTGCACCACAGTTTCAATCCTTGCACCACAGTGCCAACCCTTGCACCACAGTGCCAATCCTTGCACCACAGTGCCAACCCTTGAACCACCGTGCCAACCCTTGCACCACAGTGCCAATCCTTGCACCACAGTGCCAACCCATGCACCACAGTGCCAATTCTTGCACCACAGTGCCAATCCTTGCACCACAGTGCCAACCCTTGCACCACAGTTTCAATCCTTGCACCACAGTTTCAACCCTTGCACCACAGTGCCAACCCTTGCACCACAGTGCCAATCCTAGCACCACAGTGCCAATCTTCGCACCACAGTGCCAATCCTTGCACCACAGTGCCAACCCTTGAACCACCGTGCCAACCCTTGCACCACAGTGCCAATCCTTGCACCACAGTGCCAACCCTTGCACCACAGTGCCAACCTTTGAACCACCGTGCCAATCCTTGCACCACAGTGCCAACCCTTGCACCACAGTTTCAACCCTTGCACCACAGTGCCAATCCTTGCACCACAGTGCCAACCCTTGAACCACCTTGCCAATCCTTGCACCACAGTGCCAACCCTTGCACCACAGTTTCAATCCTTGCACCACAGTTTCAACCCTTGCACCACAGTGCCAATCCTTGCACCACAGTGTCAATCCTTGCACCACAGTGCCAATCCTTGCACCACAGTGCCAACCCTTGCACCACAGTGCCAATCCTTGCACCACGGTGCCAACCCTTGAACCACCGTGCCAATCCTTGCACCACAGTGCCAACCCTTGCACCACAGTTTTAATCCTTGCACCACAGTTTCAATCCTTGCACCACAGTGCCAATCCTTGCACCACAGTTTCAACCCTTGCACCACAGTGCCAATCCTTGCACCACAGTGCCAACCCTTGCACCACAGTTTCAATCCTTGCACCACAGTTTCAACCCTTGCACCACAGTGCCAATCCTTGCACCACAGTGCCAATCCTTGCACCACAGTGCCAATCCTTGCACCACAGTTTCAATCCTTGCACCACAGTGCCAATCCTTGCACCACAGTGTCAATCCTTGCACCACAGTTTCAACCCTTGCACCACAGTGCCAATCCTTGCACCACAGTGCCAACCCTTGCACCACAGTTTCAACCCTTGCACCACAGTGTCAATCCTTGCACCACAGTGTCAATCCTTGCACCACAGTGCCAATCCTTGCACCACAGTGTCAACCCTTGCACCACAGTGTCAATCCTTGCACCACAGTGTCAATCCTTGCACCACAGTGCCAATCCTTGCACCTTAGTGCCAATCCTTGCACCACAGTGTCAATCCTTGCACCACAGTGCCAACCCTTGCACCACAGTTTCAATCCTTGCACCACAGTTTCAACCCTTGCACCACAGTGCCAATCCTTGCACCACAGTGTCAATCCTTGCACCACAGTGCCAATCCTTGCACCACAGTGCCAACCCTTGCACCACAGTGCCAATCCTTGCACCACGGTGCCAACCCTTGAACCACCGTGCCAATCCTTGCACCACAGTGCCAACCCTTGCACCACAGTTTTAATCCTTGCACCACAGTTTCAACCCTTGCACCACAGTGTCAATCCTTGCACCACAGTGCCAATCCTTGCACCACAGTGCCAATCCTTGCACCACAGTGCCAATCCTTGCACCACAGTTTCAATCCTTGCACCACAGTTTCAACCCTTGCACCACAGTGCCAATCCTTGCACCACAGTTTCAATCCTTGCACCACAGTGCCAATCCTTGCACCACAGTGCCAATCCTTGCACCACAGTGCCAATCCTTGCACCACAGTTTCAATCCTTGCACCACAGTTTCAACCCTTGCACCACAGTGCCAATCCTTGCACCACAGTGTCAATCCTTGCACCACAGTGCCAACCCTTGCACCACAGTTTCAATCCTTGCACCACAGTTTCAACCCTTGCACCACAGTGCCAATCCTTGCACCACAGTGCCAACCCTTGCACCACAGTTTCAATCCTTGCACCACAGTTTCAACCCTTGCACCACAGTGCCAATCCTTGCACCACAGTGTCAATCCTTGCACCACAGTGTCAATCCTTGCACCACAGTGCCAATCCTTGCACCTTAGTGTCAATCCTTGCACCACAGTTTCAATCCTTTACCACAGTGCCAACCCTTGAATCACAGTGCCAACCCTTGAACCACAGTGCCAATCCTTGCACCACAGTGCCAATCCTTGCACCACAGTGCTAATCCTTGCACCACAGTGCCAATCCTTGCACCACAGTGCTAATCCTTGCACCACAGTGCCAACCCTTGAACCACAGTGCCAATCCTTGCACCACAGTGTCAATCCTTGCACCACAGTGCCAATCCTTGCACCACAGTGCCAATCCTTGCACCACAGTGCTAATCCTTGCACCACAGTGCCAATCCTTGCACCACAGTGCTAATCCTTGCACCACAGTGCCAATCCTTGCACCATAGTGCTAATCCTTGCACCACAGTGCCAATCCTTGCACCACATTGCTAATCCTTGCACCACAGTGCCAATCCTTGCACCACAGTGCTAATCCTTGCACCACAGTGCCAATCCTTGCACCACAGTGCTAATCCTTGCACCACAGTGCTAATCCTTGCACCACAGTGCCAATCCTTGCACCACAGTGCTAATCCTTGCACCACAGTGCCAATCCTTGCACCACAGTGCTAATCCTTGCACCACAGTGCCAACCCTTGCACCACAGTGCCAATCCTTGCACCACAGTGCTAATCCTTGCACCACAGTGCCAACCCTTGCACCACAGTGCTAATCCTTGCACCACGGTCCCTAAAGGTCAACCATATTGTGAGAGAAAGAATAACTTACCAAAAGATGTAATTAATTGGTAGGGATTTGAATTGTGCTCCTGAAGGTCATATCACTGACGCCAAAATTCAATACAAGGAACTGGAAGAAACAGTCAGAGAGGAAAGTGTCTTATTTCTAAATAAATATAAAATTTTCCCCTTTCACCATACAAAACTAAATAAATTGTTCAATTAAATCGACTACAATTTCGATAAGATCAAAGGCCTGATATCTATTCCTCTTCAAATCCTGTAAAATAACTTTGAAATGTTCTATTGGTGATTCTCTCTTTGGAGTCTAGATATGGCGTGGTTCCATGCAGCGATTCAAATTCGAGAGCCTGCTCTGGAGCTATAAAATATCTCTGAATAATATCATAAGTGCAATAAATAACATTTAATCTCAATTTAGTAAGTGCTGCATTGCAAACATTTCGACATGAGAATAGAATCATTTGAATAAAGGCTGTGTGATAAGAGAATGACATGGTGTGCTGTAGTTACTCCATGTAATGTCATATCATAACTTTACTGAAGAAACACCAAACCATTGCGAAGAGGTAAAAATATGTAAATGTTTAGACTTTAGGTGAAAGTTACGAATTAAAAGTCACTATTATTACTGATATATTGCTTATTTTTATGAAGCTGATAAATAATACAAACTGAACGTTACATTTTAACGACGAATTTTTATGAAAAATTAGTGTAAAAGTACAGAACAGCTTTTCAATTATATTCGATTAAAAGTAATGAATACCAAAGTATTATTCGTCTCTGCAAGAAGATACAAATAATATTCCACTAGGCATGAACTCTTACGACAAAGAACATTCATACAATACCTATTTACAGTCAAAACAAATAATATTCTTTAAGGGATGAACTCTTATGATGAACAATATTCATACAATATCTACTTACAATCTGTAAAATGATTGAAAGTAATATAAATAACATCGGAATTGAGGCCATTTACTGAGATTTTAGTTAAAATGATTGAGCATTTCACCAAAATAATCTAATTTAAAAAGTTATGCAACATATTGAAAGTTCAGCCAATACTTTAATTAAATACATCTATCCATAACCGTATGTCTAATCTTTATTAACAAACAAATAAATGCTCAAAAAGATCATATTAAATTAAAAATCATATTAAAAAAAATACCCCCAATAATTTAATTTTTCCAGATAACAAGAAATGAAAACATCAGTTAGTCCTCATCCTTCTGCAAATTTCTATCTTTCTTGTTCGCATTCGACCAATAACAAAACTGATGACGCATTCAAAAGATAACAAGGAATGATAATTATTCAAAAAATACAATGCGAATAAATAGAGAGTAATGTAAATTAATTAAAGATTTATACCAAAAACTTCGCTTCACAATTCAGTAAACTAGAGAATGTTTACTTTATAATTATAGAGCACAGTAATTATAACCAAAGTAATTTTGGAGCAGGTGACAACTGTGACTAGATAATTTATTTAAGGAGATCGTCCGTGAAAAAATCTCATAATTTTTTTTATTTCCTAATACCATTCTAGTTGTCTGTGTGAAATATCCGAGCTCTAGTGTCACTATAACCCACTGTGCTGCTGCCTAGGAAGAGCTCTCTCGAACACAGTGAACGGGGTTGATACGGGGCGGCGGCAGCGGCGACGGCAATGTGTTGTGTACCATTATGATCACTAGACTTTTCAATTTTAATGGGAATATATGTGAATTCATCCCTTCAGAACTAATTATTTATTCTCTATTTCCATAATTCAGTAACTGATCTAATTAATGTCTATCAATTACACAGGAAATGAAAGCGGGTAATGACCGGTTCAATTTTATTATAGGCACAAATATAAAAATACACAGTTTGGCTAATATGGTTATGAGAATGATCGGAATAGAGGGTAGAACAGTATATGATTATGTCCTACCCCCGCTAGTGTTGTGCCTATTCTGCCTATAGAGAACAAGTGTTCTCTAAGAAACTCGAATAGGCCTAAATATGTACAATTGTCACATAATAGCTAGTCATACTGATTCTTGAATATTCAATAATAATCCTATGGGTACAAAAGGGATATCTTAACGATGGTATCTTAACGGACTTTTAGGGTAAGGGTTAAAAGAGAGGATGTAAGCAATTAACATCATTCGATACTTTTGAAAAAGAAACAAGGTTATTTCAGAGTTATTGAAATATATAGGTATAGTTATTCATATTTGAAATTATAGTTCATAACACCACTGGGGGGAGAGAAAGGGAGGGCGGCGAGGCGAGGGTTGGGGCGGCGCTATGCGCTCTACACACTCCCTAAAAACTACCTATCAGCCACTGATAATTCGTAATAATTACTTACCTTGCCATATCTGGTATAGTTCGTGCTACTCAGACCACACACAAAAGCAATAGGCTACACTCCGCTTCAATTATCCCCTATATCTTATACGAGAGGGATGCCACGTGTCAGAGTAGCTACCAAACACAGCAACTTCGAACGCAATTTTCTGGCACTTCTGAAAAATTACAAATTTTGGTATTTAAAAGCTTAAGGCTTTTACAATTTTGAAGCTACAACATTGGGGTTTTTAGCTTTCGATTTTCCACAAAATTTTCTCCAACGTGGAAAGAGGGTTTTTTTGATTTTAGAATTTTGAAATATTAAATTTTAATTTAATTTTGTTTTTGTTTTCACGAAAAAATTAATATTTCGAAAACCATTCGAAAATCTACTATATGTCTAATCGAAGAAATGCCACGATCAAAAATGATATAAAAATTCAATTTTATTTTGACGTACCAGGTTTCAGAACCGTACCTCCCGTCCCCCCCCCCCCCCCCCCGAAAAACTGCAAAATTTAGATTTTTTCAAATCCCTACTCCTCCCTCATTTTTTGGTCTATTGACATGGGGTTTGTTTCATTTTGTTGCAAACGATCTGTTCCATCAAATTCGCTTTCTCAAAAAGAAGAAGGAAAAAAATGTCCATTATTTTTGAAATATGTTTACATTTCCGCATACACTTTTTTAAAAGTTGCGAAATAACATATCAACTGATCGTACTTTTGTAGACAACTGAATTCTGAATAAAAAGAGAAAAACCATGTCTCTAAGTCAAAAATTGAAGATGGAGTAGGCTTTAGAATTGAAAAATTAAAAGTGTTCATACCGGCCAATTTTCGCTTTTTTTTATACTAGCAATACTACATTGATTACATGAAAAATACTAGAAACAAACAAATACTACTACATAACACACCTTTTTTTGCTTCCCCCAGCTCCCCACTCCTTTTCCCTTCCCCCCTCCCCTTTTTGAGGCACTTTCAGACAACTTTCATACCTAATATTTTTACACATGATTTGGGACATTATAATTAGGTGTCTTTTTATGCAAATTTTTTTTTTGAAAATTATCTCAAATTTCGGTGAGACACTCCCCTCAAAACATATCCCTTCCACCAAAAAGAATTAAATACAAAGGACTAAAGAGAAAGTGCAACGTTTAAACGGTTGCATAACCATATCTTTTGGATAAAGCTCATGTGGGCCAAATTGCCAATCAAAAATAGTTCACAAATGAAATATAGTAATATGTGCATATAATGAATGGAAAAAAGCACCTGTGTGGTATATACTAAGGTCAAACACTGAACATAGAAGTCTAAGCAGAGGAGTACTGTCGCCAGAATTAAATTAAATAAATAAATAAATTTTTTATTGGAAAAAAATAAATAAAAAGATTACATACATGAAAAATACTGATTACATATAAGCATTTATACAATTATATTTACAAATTTTTGCTATAAATTAAGTAATCTAAACAATAATCAAATCCAAGCCTATACGAAGTTTCATATAGAAACTTTTTAGGCAGCAGTAATTATTAATAATTACTCCCTATAGTACAGACAATTGCATGCCTATAACATTGTAGTTAAGATCAATGTTAGTAGAGGAACAATAACCATTTCTATATCCGCTAAAGGAAGTTTGATGATGATTTGTAGTACGTTATGGATCAGCAAAAATAGGATTATTTTTAACTCTGAATTAAAAGTGCTTTTTTGTTCTTTAAGGGAGGATTAGTATATTAATAATATATCAATTTGATAATTAATTTAACGAAATGGGCCAGTACACACAAAGTTGAGGGAAGTGATCCTTAACGTTAATTTACATTATTAATCTACAGAAGTTTGTAAATTATAGTCAACATATAGAAAATGTTTCTAGGGAAACGTATACGAGATTTAAAATGATTATGATAAACATCTCTTGAAAATCGTATGTTCATGGTTGTAAGTATATAATATTGTTATAATGATAATATCTAATAATTCCTTAAGAAAAACCTAGATTTACATTGAAAAAGTAAAAGAGTTTTACATCCTTTAACAAAGAAATCAATACTGTTCCAAATTTCACATCCTGAATCAATGATCCATCTGATTTCGGTCCACCATATCATGTTCGAAAATGACTAAGCTATTTAGCTAGTAACATGGCTCGTAATTTATAAATTATGACCGATAACTAATTGAAGTTCAAAAACTAAGTTTTGTTTGTCATCTCAAATTGGAGGTTAGTAAGTCAATCCATCTTCTTCTTCCACTACTGATATATAGTCTGTCATTAAACATCACCTTAAAAACTAACTCCAATAGTTCTAGGTGTAATCATTTACAAAGACATGACCAGTCCTATTAATTTTTATTATAATTTAACAACCCTACATCACCTGTTACAAAATAAGACAGTCCATTGCAAATGAAATGATAAAGAGGTATAATAAAAATAATTCCAAGAAAATATCATCAAACGAAGCTGTACTTCAAAAATATGAATATGCTTGTTTTTCTCTCTCCATATACAGTTTAAAATACTCAATTGTGTGATATGGATCTGTTAAATTCAACTTCTTTTAGACACGTTCTGCGTGAGACGTAAACCTTTGTTGTACCGTTATAACAGCACTAATTCCAATCATTTATAGCACACCACAAAAACTTATCATATACATCGACTTAAAAAATTCCAGCAACTATTATTGTAAGTACATACACATTTACACACTATCTCCTTTGCCTCTAAACTAAAGTTAAATAAATGCAATTAGCATCAAATAACTTACATTATTTCATAAACGTCATTATATCATGTACGATAATATGGAAACTGCCCCGAAAGTGAAATAGTAATAATAATAGTTGTTTATAGTGATGATATACCTACTTTCTGTTTGGTCACTCTCTAATTGATATTTAGTTTCAAAAGCTAGAAGAAAAAGTCATATATATTTGTGTTGAAATAGTCATAGTAAGTGCCTGTATAGTCATAGTAAATAGTCATAGTAAGTGCCTGTATAGTCATAGTAAATAGTCATAGTAAGTGCCTGTATAGTCATAGTAAATAGTCATAGTAAGTGCCTGTATAGTCATTGTAAATAGTCATAGTAAGTGCCTGTATAGTCATAGTAAATAGTCATAGTAAGTGCCTGTATAGTCATAGTAAATAGTCATAGAAGTGCCTGTATAGTCATAGTAAGTGCCTGTATAGTCATAGTAAATAGTCATAGAAGTGCCTGTATAGTCATAGTAAGTGCCTGTATAGTCATAGTAAATAGTCATTGTAAAAGCCTGTATCGCCAGTAATGAAAAGGCATTCATTCTAACGAAGTCACAACCAATGCATGACAGGCCTCGTACAATTTACAACTCGTAGTTATTGTTTATTGACCTCATTAAAAAAGGGAGGTGATGTTTAATTAGCTCATTAAAGTGCTATTAGTATGATTTGCTGTGATATAAGGAGGTACTCTTTCATTAATGCAATAGTCCTGTAACTACAGATCATAGCATCAGTAAATTGAGGTACCCTGTAAAATAAGCTCTGTCCTACCTAGTTAAAGATATCACTTCTTGCAAGTCATTACAGCTATTATTTATTCACTTCAGTTTTACTATACTAAAATAGCAATAGAACTATTCCTAAAACACCACATGTTTTAATAATCACTGCCTAACGATTTCACAATTAGATTTCGTAAAGAAAAACTCTATTTTATTTGCTGCCCTGTATGCTGCATATCTTTTTGTTGCAAACATTTTCTTGAGGAAGAATTCACATCTTACATAAATAGAGTGCGAAACTTTTCATCATAGGACTGGTTTTTGAGTACTGACACACTGCACAATGTTATACCTAACCTTGTTATAAAGTAACACATTTATTATATATTAGATTAATATTTCTGTGACTTTTTATTAACAATTTTAATGATTTAACTGAAGAATTTCATATATAATGTAGAATAAATTGAGAAAAGTTATTAATTCATATAAAATAAATGAATTGAAATTAGTTATTAATTCATATATTTCTCATGATGAATAGCGATGAGATCTACAGACAATTACTAATTATATTTCCAATGTTTTCACCCCTATAATGAATGTTCTTCTTAAAAGGAACCACAAAAGTTAATTGAAAGTACACGCTAAGACCCATGCATTTCATGTCTGCAGATCTAATGTAATTTTAACAATCTAAAGTTCTGCCGTCGTGATGATGATGACAGGCAACAAAAAATAGAAGTTAACCGTACGTCTGGCAGTGGCTGATGCAGCATAAGCAGCACCACTCTAAATTACACAGGTAAGGGAGATCTGTCAGCTGATTCACACTTTTAATTGAATTTTACAACTTTGCATGAGCAAAATACGAGGCGGGGGACTTCTTATCGCATAGAGAATACTGAGAACTACACACACGACTGCATTTTTAGGGGACACCAGACATTTTTCACAAATCTGAAGACAAAATACTCTAACGAATTTACAAGAAATGAATATAAATTAATTTTTTTACTTGTGACGTCTAAATTTTCTCAATGAATGATTCTGATTCCAAAAAATTAATTCAAATTTCAATAATATTATCTTAATTTGATCAAATTAAACTACATTGAATGGGTGAGCTCGGAAAAGTACAGAATAGACATATAGAGGGGAATAAATGGGTAAAGTTAAACTATAAACAGAATCTAACATGGATATAGAGCAGAAAACACTCTTACAAATCTAAATATTGAATATCTTTTATGATGGTATTTCTTCCATTTGAAAGCAAACTTGGAAACAATTAAGAGAAGTTTGTAGGCGCGTCTCCCGATACACATCCACAATGGCGTTATTTTTAGCAGACTTCGTGCGATCATTTGGAGGCGGTAAGTGCACATGCAATCTCCCCTTCCATCCCACCACTTTTATTGAGTTGATAAGCAAAAGTCTGAGGGGGACCAAACAACGACCAAACTCTTGCCAACTGAGAACAATCACATGGCTAGGATATCAGTTTCACTGCCTTCAGCCATGATAAGCAAGGAACATTTTTCCTGTTTCTTGAAGGCTATTAACTGATTTTTTTGAATGAGCTTCAACCACTTTGAAGGATAAAAACAAAATTCACACTTCTTGAAAAGGTATATTAATCAAAAGAATTAGAAGCAAAAGGTTTTGGAAGAGTTAAGAACCTTAAATTAGTTATATTTTGAATGGAAAAATATTCTCTGGCGTATACCAATGGATGTGTAAATATTAAATGATTGTTTTTATGAAGAAAAAATGTCGATAAGTCAATTCGTTAAGATTTTATAAGAGTTTCAGTGAGAGCTGGTTCTGGCGCACCAGCGACTATGTCAGTGATCGAAATTTTGAGGGCTGTAGGTTGCTATACGGGTGAAGTATATCAGCATAAACTTTATTTAGTTAACTAACTTTTGTCAACAATTCATTCTTTACTCAGTAATTTATATTTCTCTCTATTCAATAAGAGTAAATTTTAATAGTAATACAATAATGATCTGGAATTTGGTTCCAAAAGCAGGAATCCAATATTCACATTCTTCAAAGGAACCAAATTCCAATATTGATTTATGTGACGAAACAGATTAATAAATTTGAATTCATTTCTATTATAGTTAGCTATATTATAAATGGATTATTATATAACTATATATTTGCATAGAAAAAACTCCATAGACACCAACTTGCTGAACGTCAGAGTTTTGCGGAAAATGGCTGTTGACTGGAATTCATCAAATCAGATTGCTTCATACTTATGACAGCACCCACTGTCCGACTACTGAGAGTGTCCTGATATGCTGTCCTGATATGCTGTGACGTTCTTCCGTAGCTTATTTAATATTACATTGATGGACATGTAAATATTATATCTATCAATTGACAGTACAACTCTGAAAATGGCAAACATGAGTCACTTTATCGATAATTCATTCGACAAATCAGTTCAATGACACTGCAGGTAGATATTTCAGAAAGAAATTGCATTACTCGGGCCTGAAATGTAGTTCATTGAAGATACATCCAGTGATTGAGTTACTGAATATTGAGCAGGTCTCTACAGTGACAACTCTCGCTATCGAGCTAGAGGGATAACATACCTACAAATGGGGATTATACCCAGCCAAAAAAAGGTATAATCGGCAGATCGTCCGTGCAAAAATGTCAGTTATACGGTAAACATTATTATCGTATAATATCATAGCTTTAGGATGTCGTTAGGATGTTTTTATCCGAAAGTAAGTCACAAGACGGGAGATTGCAATTTTCTAAAATTAACGATAAATAATGATCGAATTCATTCGAGTCATCTACCGTCGTACATAGATAATCTTTTTAATATCGATGATAATGCACATGGAAAACAGACAGTCAGATGTCCGACACTGTGTAGCCGTGCAATAGAGTGATGCTTAATTATAAGATCTAATTGTAGGAATAAACTTAGAATCTTATAATGCAATATCACATAACTGTAAAAGAAACACAGTTATAAAAATAAATCAAAAATTATATCAAATATAATAAAACCTTGAAAGTTATATAATAAATAAACTTACTTTGAATATAACATTGGCAAAATGATATAACACTCTCTATTTATTTGTATTCATTTAGTATTTTTAGCACTTAGAATTCGCACAAACATAAATCAACTGGAGTTGATGCATTGGTTCTATATTACACTAATGATCATTTCTTTCTTATTTATTGTTATGTAATTAGAACAGCGACAAAACGCACTAATGTGAACCTTTACTGGAGTTGGTTGATACATAACGAGAAAATAATGAATAATAATTCATGTTTACGAAACTATATATCGGCTACAGGACAAAATATCTGTAGCAGTCTTTAACTATACATATGCAACATGAATCTACAATCTATTTAGTAACTGTGACAAAGTTATAAAGTGACATACAAGCTAGAATATTATTATGCTACCAATAAGTAAGAAGGAGTTCTAAGTAAGAACTTTACGGCACCTGTAACTGTGAAACCTAACTCACTCAGCTCCTTTAATTCATTTTGTGCATTGCAATACAAACAATCCTTTGGGGCCACATGCTCAAAGGTATATTAAAGAGATATATGTAAAACAAAGACTACAAATCATTTAGAGAAAGATAGAAGGGTAACTTGTTACAATTCAAAATACCTTAATGATGTAAATATAAGATTTATCTAAAATACTTCCAAGATAGAAACAATAAAATATTCTGACTTGACTTAGTAACATTCGCAGTATTGATTTACTAATCCAAATTGAACTAAATCTATTTTAAAATAGCATTTCAAAGCGAAGACAGAATTGATTCACTGCAACAACTTTCTCTCTGTAACTCGATACTTTTCTTTCCTTTTCTTGACTCTACAGAAAGCTGAACATGACATCTGATGTGGGATTTCATTTGTTTCCATATGACAACACAAGTTGCTCCAAATGCTTGGAGGTAGTCTGCATGTTCAGTTCAAAAGCTTGATGCCATCAAATTAGTCCTTGTGACAGCTTACACTGCCAAACACTCCTAAATAACTGGCTAATCCTTAAGAGAGTTCTTTTGTCAAAGTGTTGAGCGAGACACCTACAGTGAACTATTCACTTGCAGGTCCATTAAGGCATGTGTATGGGTAGGCAAATGAAAACACTCGATTACACACTCTAGTCCTGAATTAACTTTCCAAATATAGACAGACGAAGGCGTACTCAGTGCCATATGTGTACACTATTCTAGGTGTATGTTTTTCGCATGGCATTAACTGCTGTGTTTTCCAAGTCAATGAAGAAAGTATTTGTTGTTAAAAGCAACACGAAAAGTACATTGAGATTGCAACAAAATATTCACAATTTTCTCCTAAAAAAACTAGGGATTTATATCATAAAAGAATCATTGAGTAATATAAATAAATATTCCCACTCTAAAATTTAACTGGGTTGCTTCAAACATTGCATCTGCGTGCAATCACCCCAAGCCATTCAGGAAGGAGATTTACTGCAAATGATGATACTGATGACTTCGATTATCTCCATTCGAAACTTCTAAGCAATTTGAATTCGTTTTGCTTCCTTTTTCCTAAATTAAGTGAATTTATACGCTCTCTATTGGGAACTAGCAAGGTATCACTATATTGAGTATAGAAAGAACATGCATCAGATAAGTGATACGTAAAAAGAAGCTAATGTTGGCATTCAATACAGATGAAATTGTAAAGTATTTGAAGCTTGTAATATCTTCAATTTTCACATCGAACAGAACTTGAATACCAAAAATTTTCAAGTCGTGTTGTTAAAATAATAAATAAATAACAAAAAAGTTATTAAATAATTTAGTGAGAGTCATTCATTCTATAAGATATTCCTAATTAACAATGCCAAAACATATATTGAAAAATAAAATAATAAAGTAAAAATTTCAAAACATAAAGCCATTGCAATTTAAGTTTGAATATAATATATACCCTTTAATGTAATTGTATATTAGAAAAGATGGATCAATATAACTATTTTAACATAACATGTTGCTCTAACAAAATAGATTTTCCGATATATTGTACTACATAATTTACAGTTGAAGAAAGGGGGATATGAACGTTCTACCAAGAGTAATAATCCAGATTATTGAAGGGTTAAAGTCAGTGTAACTTTAAATTAATATCAACAATTTCAATTTATTAATTACTATATAAATATACACAGCAGACAATTGAAAACAAATGCAAATGGTATAGAATTTATTAAAGATTATAATATTATGATGGAATATAGTCTGTAATAATGAAATGCAGTAGAACTCCTTTAGTGAATGTATAGTGAATGTAGTGTCCTGAGTAAGAAAATAGCCTATATAGTGAACAAATTTTCTTTATTACTTCGCAGAATGCGGGAATGTTATATTATTGACGACATTTATTTATTTATTTATTATCTTGTTATTCGCTTAACTGAAAAAGTGTTCAACCAAATTGCCTGAAATTTGGTGATACGATTGGTCAATGTCCAGTGACCTGCTGCTAGAATTTGGGGAGTGACCCGGTCAAAGGTCAAGGTCATGGTCATTTATAACTACAAAAGTATTGAACCATATTGCATGAAACTTGGTGGAACGATTGGTCAATATACAGGAAACATTTTGTTAGATTTCGGGAGCTATCGGGTTAAAGGTCAAAGATCAAGGTCAAGGTCATTTATAACTCAATAACTCAAAAAGTATTGAGCCATATTGCATGATGTTTAGTATGCGCTCTACCGATTGCACATAATCTAGTTCTGCCATAATATACCATTAGTTTTCTAAAATGATGACCATTCATGGAAGACTAAAAAAAATGTTCACTATAGAGGCTACTTCCTTACTCAGGACACCACATTCACTATATAGGATTTCATTATCGGTGGTTTCTACGGTATATACCATAAGTAATTTTGATAGTAAAATGAAATTATTATGTATAGGTTCATATAGATTATTGTCTCTCACCTTTATCTCCATGCAGTCATTTTTTAAATTTCTGAAAATACACGATAGATCGTCAATGAAATTATCAGTAAATATTTGAGATATTTTTCCTCCGTACAATGATCTATAGAATTCAATTAAAACTATTATATCAATGCCATAGTGTAAATAGTCAGGGTTTTACATTTGACGCATTGACTTCAAAGAAGCCACCTTAACGTCTGCTGTTCTATTGAAATCGATTTCATATTTTTATTATACAATATTCTATGTTAATATAATATTATTCAAAATATATGAAGTCACTCACATTTTCATTAATTGGCTAATCAATGTTCAATAACTGTTTTCTTTGAAGAGATTTTCTGATCATCTATTATTTTTGTTTCATATTTTATAACCTACATACACTATAGACAAATAGAAAAGTGAGACAATACAAGAATGATGTTGCTAGCAGGTATCTAATAATGGTGATATCTAGTCAATATGGCCACCATTGTCGTACATTAATTATTACAAAGTGAAGATTCTCAGAGAACAATCTGCCAGAATCACGAATTATCCTTTGGTGAATTTTGGTTCAAATTCCTGGTGGAATGTACGTCTTCTGAGTTTCTAAACTTTGGTGATGATTAGCTGAAACATTCCTAACTATAATGAATTAGATGCCAAAAACAAAAGGATTTCAATAAGTGATGCCTTGATTCAATTTTGTGTATTTTTTTGTCTCAGGAATTTAATATAATGTTGAATAATATATGGATACTCTTTCATGGTAAGATCATTTCTCTACAATAACCAATGTTATTCCTGTCTTTTATTAACTACTCTGCCATCAACATCTCCCTCCTGAAACCAAAATCAATCTCTTCGAACGTACAAAAGCTGTGGTCACGAAACTTTTCATGTAGTAGAGCTATTTTTCCCAACTGTTCATATGAAGTATTTAATGAAGAAAAATAGCAAACATGGTTTGATGTTGTGTGAGATTCGTAAGTTTGATTATATTTTGAGTGTTTTTCCTATGATTGCTCTGCATGTTTTCTCAGATGGTAGATGGCCATAATAAATATCGTAGTGCTGTCTCTATTTTTTAGGGTCGATCTTGATCCGGTCAATTGTCCACGATTCCAATTTCTGCAAACTGCTTGACAATCAGCCATTCTGTAAGCTTTATAAGTTTCAGGAAATATCCTCTGGAAATCCACTGGCTCTAGACAGTTAGACAGTTCTACAATGACAATTCAATTGTTCATATTTTCTAATATAAAAATCAAGAAAATCATAAGAGCTTTGATTTGATAAAGAGTTTTATGCAGTATTTAATGCTATAAATAGTGATGATCCTGTAGACACTACTTAAAAATCGTGTATAGTATACGTTTTGTATAAAGAAACCTCTCCTATTGTTTATTTTATGAATGATTGCTTAAATTTGTCCTTCATGAACCTAGCTACTTATTGATAGGTTGCTAAGACGTTTCGTTACTGAACGTTTCGTACGCGGACGATTCGTTACTAGGACGATTCATTACCAGATTTTCGTTCACGGACGAATGATTTTTTAAAATTTGAAATGAGTTATAGACTACAAATTATACTAATCCTATGCATTATAAATATATATTTGAATATATATTGAATTTGTTTACCCTACAAATTGAAAGAAATGTACCCCAATCAGTGGAAATTTTCGATCATATTAGAAAATAGTATAGGAGAATTAAAATATGAAGTTAAAATGCTAAATTATATAGTCTTTTCTTCTATAATAGGAAATAATTATTACCTTGTCAAAATTGCGGAAGGTTATGTTTCTTTCATGATGTTATTTTCATTCGGTTACTTGTAACATCTGTAATTTGATTTTTAACCTAATGTTACATCATCTTTGGAATTATGAAAAACAATAGATTTTCCCAATGTAGGCAGTAGAGCAAGCTCCGAGTTCATGGACTGAACCACATCCTCGATCATGTGAGCAAAAATGAAATAGATTTATTGTTATTTAACTTCTATATCGATTGGTATCCATGATATTTTCACTACCAACTTTTCTAATCAAAGATATTAGGTCATGATTATTAATTTTAATACATCTAATTATAATCATTATATAACAACACACTTAGCAGAAGAACAAAATGTATGAATTAAGCCTTGTAATTTAAAGTGGTATAAATTCATAATGTATGGGATTGGTATAAATTGTAGTCTGCAACCCATTTCAAATGAAAAAATTGTTCCCGATTAAAAAAAAAAGAAAAAAAAAAAAGAAAAATCTGGTACGAAACGTCCGGGTAAGAAACGTCCTAGTAACGAAACCTCCGTTACGAAACGTCCATTAACGAAACGTCCGTTAACAAAACGTCCGATTAAGAAACATCCATTAACGAAACGTCCGATTAAGAAACATCCATTAACGAAACGTCCATTCACGAAACGTCCGTTAACGAAACGTCCGGTTACGAAACATCCATTAACGAAACGTCCGTTAACAAAACGTCCGGTCACCATTGAAAGAAATGGTGTACTTACCGATATTTCGACTGAAAATATGGTAAAGTTTAAAGCTTAATGCATTTCTAATTTAATATTTTTATCGATAATTGTATTTTTTATACTCTTTGATACATAATATTAACTAATATTTTTGATGAAGAGATTGAAGTTTTCTCTCAGGCCACTTTGATAATTTAAAAAACTTCATAATATCCGCCACATGAAAATATAATAAGGAATTACATTGGTATTAAGATAAGAGTTTCTATGGCAACCAAATTATATGCTGTAATATTATAAATCCTGATTTAGTCGGAATTAGGTGATGTTAAATTATTTCCATCATTAATTTGCTAATTATTCTTAGATTTCTTCTCAATTACACAAACTGCTAGATTATATACTTAAATCATGAAGGATTTCCTTTTCGGTCGCTCTATTATACTTCCTATCACGTGTTTATATACGTAATTTGATTTCAATCTTTCGTGTGCAATGTTTTATTTCTTGACAAACTATTTCTTCATATTATTACCGAGATAGAAACTTTTACTAACTTTGTTCTTCATTTCAGTTACTGATTAATTGAGTGGCAAGTAACCTCGGCTTTCTTCTTTTCACTGTACTGTATATTATCATTGAGTTAAATAGATTTAACAAGATGGAGTTTTACAAGCGGTGGTCTCTGTAGATGAAAAAAATGTGGTAAAATGATTTAGCATTTTCATTCCTGATCGCAATCCAAGATTCCGAGATCCACTTTCCCCACTGTAGATAAGATTGATAGATAAGATAAGGATTGGGGTAGCAGAGTTAAGTTAAGATGTCTGTGTGATGGAATGTATAGTACATATAAAAAATTACACTCTCCAGTACTTAATATTTAATTAGAATGGTAACAAAGAGGAAAAATTTGATGAGGAGAGCTGTTTGGTATATTAAAATTGTAATGAATAAAAGAACGATATCAATTATGAAGCAATTTCAATTATTTCAAACTTTTGAGTTATTTCTCTGTAATGAAGTAGACATCCATCGTCAAGTAGACGATGGATGGGGTTTTGGGGTTTTAACAATTTTAAGGTTCTTTTGAAGGTGTGCGGAAGATTCCACTGAGGAAATTTCCACTGCGGAAAGTTCCACTGGGAATATTCCACTGCGGAAAGCTCCACTGAGGGAAATTCCACTGCGGAAAGTTCCACTGGGAAAATTCCACTAAACAAAATCCAATATTTAAAAATCAACCAGGAATTTTTTCCTAGGATCTCACTGAAAAAATAATATAGGACGTACTATTTACTATTTTCTAAAACAATACTGTTCCGTCCAAATGGCAATCCAAAATATATTTGGATAGAGTATTTTTTGCTAGGCAGGTGACGTTTACTTCATTCAAATAATTATTTATCTCTGATCAATGGTATACTAGCAGAGTGTAGGATAGTATCTTTAACCAATAAGGTAATTAAAATTTAAACTCTATTTGTGTGAAGTATTTTTGTGAACTTCCATTCCTACTTTACATTATTTATTTGTTTTCCATGACGAAACTGTAAAGGTCTAAAATTTAATTTCTTGCATTCTGCTTGGATATCAAGACGAAAATAAATTAACATTCCTACAAGATGTAACACATTGCTTACAGTAAAAATAAAATTTTCATATAAATACGCGTCAATATCACAAAAACTAATATAATATGAAGATTTTTATTTCAAAAGTAATTGTTTTTTAGAAAATAAGCATTACAATTTATATATTTCTTTATATTTAGTGGGATTTTCCTCCGTGGAAATATCCCAGGGGAACTTACCGCAGTGGAATATTCCTTAGTGGAATTTTCCTCAGTGGAATATACCTCAGTGGTATTTTCCCAGTGAGACTTCTCCATCGGGTAATTTGAGAATTTGTCAGACTATGTCATGTTCAGATTAAGATTATATCCTGACTTTTTCCTTATCTTCAAGAACTTATCAGGATATTTACTTTACATGACTCATGGAAACGGTCAGGGAATGGTGGCATGACCCAACATTATTTCCCGATAGTTTCCGGAAATACTCAAGATATCTTTGCAAATAATCTAATTTCTTCAGAAATTCTCCAACTATTTAACACGACACGAAATGTATGATAGCATTACTATTTCCAATATTTTCCCTAATGAAGAATTTCAAAATTAAATTACTAACTACTAATTTGCTATTTCTTGAGGCACACGCATATAGGTTAGGAAAACACAGATTTACACAATTATAAAGAAACTGTTTATTTAGGAAATCACAGAAAATTTAAATCAGTAGGGTAATTTTAAAAAACTAAGAATCTTCATAGGCAGTATAAACTGATAAAAATTTAAATGCAAAGGTAGAAAAGTATAGACAAAGCATATATTTATTGGACAATGTAATTTGAATGTGTTATCTTTATGACGAGTGAATATTAATTAAATTTTTGGGATTTAAAAGTTACCTTTATCAACTACGAGGTGATCCAAAGAGACATGACGAGAAGAAAGCCTCGCAGAATAGGGGACAGTGAAAGTATGTTCCATGCACTAGGTCGACTACTCGGCTACAACAGGTAACCGTGTCAACCCAGTGCATGGATGGCAAGAATTAGAAAATTATCCATGGTTATGAAACCTACAGAGTCAGTCTGCTTACCCATGGATATAGATAGCAAGGCAGAAGGAAGTGGAAAGAAGAGGAAATTGAGGAAAAATACGAATGAAAGCTGAAGAAGAAGGGCCCAAACTAAACCTAAATCCTACAGTATAACAAAAAGGAGGCGTACCAAGAGCCTCAGAACACTAGGGAGATGGGGGGATTGGCAATAATGTTACGAATGGAAAGAATTGCCATGCTTTTTTTCGCTCGTTGATGAATTCGGATGTTCCAACATCTTATGATGCTTCATCCATTTCTAAGCAAGGTTTGAGATTAGCTGTGAAAAATTGGTCATGCTCAGACTGATTTCAAGTAAATATCCTGTGCATCCTTCAATCAGGAGATAAAATTTGCCCTAACTCCGTTGACGACTCTCTCTTGCAGAGAGTTAGTTCTCTCCCAGCGGTACATTCCATACTCCTTATTCAACTTGGTGATTTTAGGCATCTAGAAAACAGAAACATAATTAAAACTATGAATAAATTGGGGAGTATGAACTATTCTATTCCATTCAAACCCACTATTCAAATTGAACGGTACACTAACCGTAGTGGAAATGGCATCTTGGACAGAAATTTTTTTCTCCTCTCAAATTAGTTGATCGTCACTGGAGGTGTTAGGTGCAGTCATATCTGAAAATAAAAAGAAATATCAATTCAATGTATCATCAAAAAAGATTTGTTGAAGAAAATAGATAAATTGGGAAATTCTTTATCACTTAAAAAAATGCGAACACAATAGTTCAATTGATATTATTTTATGTAAATAGAAGCTAGATGACAGGAATTTTACTGAATCTAATAGGGGGGGGGGGTAATTATTTTCATAATTTCAAATCACTCTCATGAGTGTGAGAATGATTTGAAGTGCACAATGACGACTACACTAAGTAACATGTCAACCACAGACTTATGTCTATGAGAGAATAAGTTGAATTAAATGCTGATAAATATATTTTCGAAATATTTTCAAGAATTTGTCTTAAGAATGAAACTGTAATGTAGTTTGTTGTATCCGCTAGTTTGTTGTACTGCACACTTCATGATTGTTTAATGACCTGGCAGGGGGGTTCGGGGGGCGGCACGCCCCCCGATATACATAACGTACTGTCCTTTTATCTGTGGTGCACAGCCATGCTGTGGTCATCGGCAACACTTTTTCCGTTACTGGAGTGTTTAATATCGGCTTAAAATTGATATACTAAATGCTTTAACTTCTGCTTAAATTAAATACAAGAAACTTCAAAGAAACTGTCAGAATAGAATGTTGCCGTATAAGAATAATTAATAATAAAGTGTTTTCAAGCCATGATGTTCATCATTAGTGGTTCTTTTATTAGAAGCCGTAATTAGCTACAGTGCCTCAATTTACCTGTTTTACCCTAAATACACAGATACGAGCATCTAGTAGAGTAAAAGGGAATCAATTAAAAATTAAAGGTACATTTATTTATAGTAATTAAACACTACTTACCCCATTCTTCAACGGACTGTAGAATAAAACTATCACCTGAGTAGTACTAATCACATACTGATAAATTAAAAAAAATAATTACTTTTGAAAATTGTAACTGTAAAATAAACAGAATTTAATTACTAATAATTACACCATGTCAGTTATTAAACAGTAGGACAGTAATAAAATAATTCTCTAATTCGATCACTGATGCCGTGTATCATAACTATAGAACCTTCTCTTAGGAAAGATGGTTAATAAATGTCAGCATCTGAGATGAGTGACAGACTGTGAAGCTGTTGAGTTGCCATTAACTATTAAAAATTAGAGTCACTGTACTTAATACATTATATAGAAGCATCAAACCAGTAACTAAATTAAATATTTATGATCACGATTTATCAACTAGATAAAAATGGAATTATTTTTACTGTGAAAGTAGACATAAGTATAAACATTATCGATAAGAAATGGTTGCCATAGTAACTTTAGTTCTGAATATAGCATGACCTAGAAGGCATAGAGATAAAGAGTTTCTAAGCCCCGCCGCTACATTAATTATTGAAATTAAACCAATACAGAGACATCATACAAGCCTTTCACTATGCCCAATCTGTTTAGAATGCGCTAAACATCTTGGCAAGAGTGTAGAACATGTATTATAGTGACAGAAAGTAGGAGATAATTGTGAAAAAATACATTTTAAAATCCATTTCACAGTATTACGGCACAGAGCCCAAGCCCACATAGCACGACTTAGCTAGAAGAATTCCAAATTGTGGGCGTGGCCGAAAATAAACCAATTGCTTGAAGAATTCCAGAACTTTTCCACTTGTTCGATTATGAGGTGGGTGGAGCTTAAGGAAACGACGTTTTCTATAAACGTTTGAGAATAGTCAATATATTTTTTAATTTTAACCAAGCTAATAAAGCAATAATGAATGTAATGATTTAAATAGGTAAATAAATTAGGTTTGTGATAGTAATCAAGTATAATATCAGATTAATAAAATATTGGTGAACGATATTTATATTAAAGGGGCAGTAAACATGTTGTAACTTTATGTAAAAAATGTTTTAATTAGTTATATACAAGATTAAATTTATTCGTCTGGAATACAACGAACAACAAGAAAAAATGCATATTAATATATGTATCTTCGGACAAGTTCACCAGTGCGGTGAACTTGTCCGAAGATACATAGCGCTGCGATCTGTTTATTTAAGTTATCCTTTAACCAAGTCCTAAACATAAAAACTGTTCTTGATACTAAATACACGTCAATGATTAGCATTAACTGTAAAATATAATACAAACTAAAGTGTAATATATATTAAACTGGAATGTAAATAGAAACATACAAACCAAACGTGCAAAATTATCAATATGGTGCGCATGCGCTCTATTATTTGTGGTACCTAAGATGTTCACCAGAAGATGGCGCTGCAGTTGAGAATGAATGACATTTCTTAAATGAAATTTTGATATATATTATGACATCACTCTTTTGGTAAATAATATCCCTCAATCGATTTATTAACATTAGAAAAATAGTTTGCCCAAAGATGTACTGCCCATCTAATAAGAGCCGCGTCCGTCAGTCCGTCTGTACGTCCATCCGTGTGTCACACTTTTTATTAAGAAATACATATTAAAAGGAAAAACAAATCATTTGTGGCAGTATCATGACTACGGGCTACAATGATAATTATTGGCACTAACTATTTAAAAAAATTAAATTTTGACTTTTGAGATTTTTCTATTTAATCAGAATATGTTTATCCATAATACATAATTTCATTCGAATATAATTTAGATTCAATAACAGGTACTGTACTAGTTTAAATAACTTAGGGGAAATTCTAAGTTATCGGAAGGTTCCACAATGCAGGATCATTTTAATTTAACTTTTATTATGGATATCCATGATACTCGCAGTCATAATGTATACAAATTAGCATAACGGGTAATAATAATCATTGTACTTTTGTTGCCACACATCAGCTGGAATTAACTTCGCTGGAGTTCGTTTTATAGATCATATTATGGAACATTTATTCCATTTAAAGCTTATTCTTATTAATAAATGTTATAATATGTTCTTAAATTTTTATTTACTTTCATTATCTACTTTCATTATCTATCATAATATGTTCACTCGTGGAAATAGTCAGACTATATGTTTGGAATTTATCAGGATATGTACACTTGTGGAAATAGTCAGACTATATGTGTGGAATTTATCAGGATATATATGTTCACTAGTGGAAATAGTCAGACTATATGTGTGGAATTTATCAGGATATGTACACTTGTGGAAATAGTCAGACTATATGTGTGGAATTTATCAGGATATGTACTAGTGGAAATAGTCAGACTATATGTGTGGAATTTATCAGGATATGTACACTTGTGGAAATAGCCAGCCTATATGTGTGGAATTCATCAGGATATGTACACTTGTGGAAATAGTCAGCCTATATGTGTGGAATTCATCAGGATATGTACACTTGTGGAAATAGTCAGACTATATGTGTGGAATTTATCAGGATATGTACACTTGTGGAAATAGCCAGCCTATATGTGTGGAATTCATCATAATATGTTCACTCGTGGAAATAGTCAGACTATATGTGTGGAATTCATCAGGATATGTACACTTGTGGAAATAGTCAGACTATATGTGTGGAATTTATCAGGATATGTACACTTGTGGAAATAGTCAGACTGTTTGTAGAATCTATCAGGATATGTGTACTATTCCAAATAGTCACACCATGTCCGTGGAATCTATCAAGATATGCACTATGATTACTGGTGGAATTCCTCAGACTATGTAAAATGGAATTTTATTACTAAGAATCCTTATTCAATAAAATTTTAATTTACTTTAGTATCTTAATAAAATCCAACTACTTGACATTAAAGCAATATAGTTGATTTGAATATGGTATGAATTTTTGATGAATATTCAGTTATTTATCTCTAACAATACCCGGAGAGTACTTTTTCCCATATTTACTTTACCATGACTTTTGATGTTTGGAGAAGTCTATAGTGGAACTTTCCTCAGTGGGAATTTTCCTAGAACCCTTTTGAAGAACCCTTAAAATAATAAATGATCAAAATTTCATTTCAAATAATAAAATTCAATTCATTTATCAAATATTAATGATATAGATTCTAGAGCAATATCAATAAAATAAAGTAAATCATATTTACTATATCCTAAAATGAATTAGTCATAGCTATGTGATGACTTTTCTATGGTAAAATGGACTTCGGGATGTTATTATAATATAATAGAAAGATTATTATATCTTTACGGGGAAGATTTCATTCTAATTGTTTTTAATGGAAATATTCCATGTATTTATAGGAGTTCATTCCAGATATTATTTTCAAAATTAATGTTATTGTTGTCCTTTTGTCTTTATTAGTTACTCTTGGAAGTCTTTAACCTGAAAATGTTATTATTTTAATTATTTCTACACTAGAATATTTTGATGAAATAAGGAAAATTCAAAGAGATTTTCGATGTATTGTTCTAGCGCTAGTTCTTGTTCTAGCACTAGTTCTTGTTCTAGCACTAGTTCTCGTTCTATCACTAGTTCTTGTTCTATCACTATGTTCATGAATAGCATGATTCGTTTCTTTGATTTTTCTTTTCTAAAATATCTATGACAATATTCTTTGTATTTATCTTTCTCTATTTACATTTTATGCTTTTTATTTATTCAATCAATTACTGTAACTTCATTTAATTGGATCCAAATTTTGAAGAAGAATATTTAGATTATTCAGAAAGTATTACAAGAGTCATTTGGCATAATGAGATATTGAAGGATGAATAGAAATAAAGAGCCTATCACTTTGAATGTTTGTTTAATCTATCGCTACTTTTCAGCCCATCTAACCATCTAGTACCAATGTTGGCACAATGTGTCATGGTTGCTTATGTTAACTTTCTTTATACTCAAAATTACCCTATGGCTTCCAAACAAATGTAAATTTTATTTGGCGATTGCATATCGTTTAATGTTTGAATAAATTTAATTCTAAAGTAACTAATAAGAATAAGAATTCTATTACACACCGATAGAAGATGTAGGACTAATGGTGATGAGACTCATCTCCAATTGACAGCCTTTACAGTTAGTTACTTTCTCTTAGGTATGGTAGATGGTATTACAGAGAACCTATTGACAACAGTCTGTCACACCCACCTATCAGCTGCAGTGTAACTTTGTTTGGAACTGATGAATGGTACAGCACAGTATTTCTATTTACGTATACGTAATTACAGTTTAAATTAACATACATGAGTAGTCGAAGCAAAAATCTAGAGGATGCTGTTTTTGGTGTTAGTTTCTATGAATTTTCTATGGTGCATTAATTATAAATACACTTACTTAGAATATTGACACGGACAAGAAAGGTACTCTAACTGTTTGAATGCATGCACAGATACTTTCTATATTTTATAGACATGAAAATATACTCAGCCTGCATTTAAAATAAATATGTTGAATTTCTATAAAAGCAAATCAGTAGCAAAATAGAATAAAAGAAAAATGATTGAGGCCAAACAAAACTGTACCCACCTTAAAACAAAAGTATAAGAAGAAGAAGTCTCAAGGTAAGAATTATTTTTTTGCACAATGTATTAATATGGTGAGGTATGCTACCTAAAATGAAAACAACTAAAATGTATAAGTGTGAGGCAACACTCTAAATATCTTCCTCACATTTTATGTACAATGTGAGGCATCTTCCTCACATTTTATGTACAATGTGAGGCATCTTCCTCACATTTTATGTACAGTGTGAGGCATCTTCCTCACATTTTATGTACAGTGTGAGGCATCTTCCTCACATTTTATGTACAGTGTGAGGCATCTTCCTCACATTTTATGTACAGTGTGAGGCCTCTTCCTCACATTTTATGTACAGTGTGTAGCATCACTAGGCAGCATACAGGTTTTCTTCACCAGGGCGGTGTCTCACTGAGTTCATAAATCTCAAACGGTATCGCAGTCTCCATCAAATGGCACTGTCAATTTTCTGCCGACATTCCGAATCACTCACATTAGCAACTGACGCAAAGCGAAGGCACAAAATACGCCGCAACACAAAATTACTCTCTAGAAAATAGAACAGCAAAACATTTCAACTAAGACAGTCTTAATGAACAAAAAAAAATGTATGTGGAATCATTTCTCAGTCCATAATGGTATATGAAGCATTTTAATATATGATTTCTATGGTCACTTAAGAAGGGAAAGCGTTTCATAGCTCACACCATCCAGAGAAGTAAAAACTACCAAAGAAATGACGGAAAATTTAACCACAATGAGGATGTTCTTACGATTCAGCAACTCTCAACTTTGATTCACATGATTTGTTAAATTCTTCATTATTAAATATTTTTTATTACTTGACAGTTGGAATATAGGAACTATGAGAATTACGAATTATCGTTTTGTACCAATTTTTCGGTAAAATAAGCAAAAAACGCTATAAAAAAGAAATCACAATTATTATATAGTTTTTCTTATATATGACAGAAGATGTGGAACCGACCAATAACTCGTAACTCACCCTATACTATCTAGTGCACTTTTCTTGAACAGAATTGAAAGAAGAAACATGCATGCAAACAATTCCATATTGCGTACACATGGTAACCATGTGGTTTAATGCTTTGAATGTGGCAATATATTATAAATATGTATTATTCATATTAAATCAATGTAACCCACATAAAACACATGAGTAACATGTGGTAATGCCTTTTTGAAATAATTTAATAAATACCATATCAAGTAGAGATTGTATACTTATTTAATTTAATACTTCATATACACAATCCACATTTCAATTATTATCATACCATTTGTAATTTACCAAATTAATAGCAGCATCTCATACTAATAACATAATGTCAACCTCACGATATAATTACCTTCGCAGAATGCGGGAAGGTCATATTTTCATCGGAATTTATTTATTTATTTATACATTTATTTATCATCTTGTTATTCGCTTAACTGAAAAAGTGTTCAATCAAATTGCCTGAAATTTAGTGAAACGATTGGTCCATGTCCAGTGACCTGCTGCTAGTATTTTGGGAGCGACCCGATCAAAAGTCAAAGATCAAGGTCAAGGACATTTGTAACTCAATAACTCCAAAAGTGTTCAACCAAATTGTCTGAAATTTGATGTGACGATTGGTCAATGTCCAGGAACGATCTGGTAGAATTTTAGAGTTGATCCGGTCAAAGGTCAAGGTCAAGGTCATTTATAGCTCGATAACTCAAAAAGTATTAAACCATATTGCATGAAACTTGGTGGGACGATTGGTTATTATCCAGTTAGCAGTTTATTAAATTTTGGGAGGGAACGGGTCAAAGCGGAGGTGAAGGTATGCGCTCTACCGAGTGCACATAATCTAGTTTACCATATATTGCTATTTCAAACCACATGTAATACATATGGTATCCATTTCCATCATATACATGGTGTACACAGTTTTTTTGCAAAGAAGCCTCATTTCCTAGGCGATAAACTCTCTCTATTTAGTGTATTTTTAATAAAACAGAAAATAACAGCAGAAGAAGGTAAATATCACTAGTGTATATTAGCTATAATGCACTCAACTTTATCAATAAACTCGCAATGAAAAATTACCAAATTATACGACTAATAATAAGAATTTCGCCGGGATATGAATTATCAGATGATAAATATTGTATTTATTGCGCCACATCTGCTGACTAAATAACAAATCTGTGCAGTCAGAGAAAAGTGAACCTACCTGTGATGCTTTCTTCACAGTTTACTTATTTCACATTTTCAGAAAAATTCTTTATTGTAATGCTTGTAGATATTTCAAAATTGGTTTGGGTACAAGATGACAACATTCGTAAGGTACCATCAGTGACAGAATAACACTACCTACCATGCAGTATTTCAGTGAAGTTCAATCCATCACAGAAGGTAGAAACCAAACTTGAAAACACAGTGCGAGTTCAGGCGATAAATATCGCTGTGTATCACTTCTTCAGGCCCAAAGATACTATCGCACACTCAGGCTAATTACTATTCACAGTCGCTAATATTTATAGAGCAGCAAAATAGTGCGGGTGAGAGAAAAAAGTACTCTGGGGAATCTTTACCTTGAATTTATGCTTTGCTGTTGCGATTTACGGCGCTCCCAAAGCAGTTGTTACTTGTCATCCACACGGAGAGAGAGAGAGATCTTGCACCTGTGAACGAAAAACCAGTTAGATAATTGTAAATCAATCAGAGTTGTAAGTGATTTTTAGCTTCTTCAAAGAGGGTATCTGTCATTGGATTTGTCTATCTGTTTTCATTATAAATGGCAAGGATAGAGGAAGGTATGACATATAGTCATCCAAAGAAATAAAATTCATAAACTTAACTCAGAAAAAACAATGATAATTTTTGTAATTGATATTCACGTACAGATACTTAATTCAGCTCAATTTAAATCACTAAATATAATCAGCTTACAATAAATTATGAATTCTCATTAATATTAGACTAATCTCGTCAAGTGAATAATAAATGAATAACCCATCAATCATTCAACTAAATCTAGGAAAATTTTAATTACTGCTGTACTAAGTTAATATAAAGTAGAGTCAATTTGAAGCTACAGTTCAGGGATTATTTTCGAAAGTGTCCAATCATAAGATATTTCTAACTAAAAAGGAAGGATTAGTCGCCAGATTTTCTGACAGTGATGCCAATCTGTGACTAGAAATGTTCATTAGAAATATCCACCAAATAATTTCTTACAGATTGGACAGACAATGATGAAGATAATCATCGCAAAGATCCAATGTAGCCAATTAAAAATATGGGAATAAGAAATTCTATGGAGAATCACTTTCAAACAAAGGAAATATTATGGATGAACAGATTGACTTTTAATGGAAATAATTCAATAGAATTCATACAAAAATCCAAGCATTCAATAATAATCTTCTTCTTACGTTACCTATAATTCTTTTTTGAGAAATTAAAGGAAGTGATTAAACTTTTTCTTGACTAGTTTTACAGGCAGAATATCACAATTGGAGAATTTCCACAAATAAAATATTAAAAAACTTTCCACTTCAATCAACAGGAATAAAAAAAATGGCAGGTTTGTGAAATTTAAAAAAATACATTTATATAATATGCAGAACTAATAACTTGAGATTTCTGTCACCTATCTATCCACCCATTCTTCTATCTACCAATTCACCTGTCTACCCATTCATCTGTCCACCCCCTCATCTGTCTACCCATTCATCTGTCTACCCATTCATCTGTCCACCCCTTCATCTATTTACCCATTCATCTATTTACCCATTCATCTGTCTACCCATTCATCTATTTACCCATTCATCTGTCTACCCATTCATCTATTTACCCATTCATCTATTTACCCATTCATCTATTTACCCATTCATCTATTTACCCATTCATCTATTTACCCATTCATCTATTTACCCATTCATCTATTTACCCATTCATCTATTTACCCATTCATCTATTTACCCATTCATCTATTTACCCATTCATCTGTCTACCCATTCATCTATTTACCCATTCATCTATTTACCCATTCATCTATTTACCCATTCATCTGTCTACCCATTCATCTATTTACCCATTCATCTATTTACCCATTCATCTATTTACCCATTCATCTATTTACCCATTCATCTATTTACCCATTCATCTGTCTACCCATTCATCTATTTACCCATTCATCTATTTACCCATTCATCTATTTACCCATTCATCTGTCTACCCATTCATCTATTTACCCATTCATCTATTTACCCATTCATCTATTTACCCATTCATCTATTTACCCATTCATCTATTTACCCATTCATCTATTTACCCATTCATCTATTTACCCATTCATCTATTTACCCAGTCATCTATTTACCCATTCATCTATTTACCCATTCATCTATTTACCCATTCATCTATTTACCCATTCATCTATTTACCCATTCATCTGTCTACCCATTCATCTATTTACCCATTCATCTGTCTACCCATTCGTCTGTCTACCCATTCATCTGTCTACCCATTCATCTGTCTACCCATTCATCTGTCTACCCATTCATCTGTCTACCCATTCATCTATTTACCCATTCATCTATTTACCCATTCATCTATTTACCCATTCATCTGTCTACCCATTCATCTGTCTACCCATTCATCTATTTACCCATTCATCTATTTACCCATTCATCTATTTACCCATTCATCTATTTACCCATTCATCTATTTACCCATTCATCTATTTACCCATTCATCTATTTACCCATTCATCTATTTACCCATTCATCTGTCTACCCATTCATCTATTTACCCATTCATCTATTTACCCATTCATCTATTTACCCATTCATCTGTCTACCCATTCATCTATTTACCCATTCATCTATTTACCCATTCATCTATTTACCCATTCATCTATTTACCCATTCATCTATTTACCCATTCATCTATTTACCCATTCATCTATTTACCCATTCATCTATTTACCCAGTCATCTATTTACCCATTCATCTATTTACCCATTCATCTATTTACCCATTCATCTATTTACCCATTCATCTATTTACCCATTCATCTGTCTACCCATTCATCTATTTACCCATTCATCTGTCTACCCATTCGTCTGTCTACCCATTCATCTGTCTACCCATTCATCTGTCTACCCATTCATCTGTCTACCCATTCATCTATTTACCCATTCATCTATTTACCCATTCATCTATTTATCCATTCATCTGTCTACCCATTCATCTATTTACCCATTCATCTATTTACCCATTCATCTGTCTACCCATTCATTCCACATTATCCCTTTACGTATAAGTTTAAAGTTCATTACTATACCAATGATAAAGTTATAAAAGTGCTTCATAATAAATTAGTGCTAGAGAATCTCCCGAAGTGTTAATTTGCTTACATTTCATTACATTGAGAAGCTGCCACCACTCACTATTTACCAAAGTCCTTACTTTAAACCATTGCAATGTTTGTCTGTCTATTTACAGTAAGTAATGCAATAGAAATACTGCAACCGAAGTAGGAATAGACAAACATATACCTACTATAGTTATGTAAATAATAATAATTAACATTTTGCTATTTTAATACATTTCTGACCTTTCTCATAAGAATTTGTTCACCTATCCAAATCAGATCGAAAAATAATGCAATATATAATAATTTAAGATAATTTTAGTTAGTGTAAAAAACAGTAAATTCTTTAATTCTGTAAAGTCTTGTAAAGTTCATATTTACTCCATGTTTTTATAATAAAAAAATAATTAGATTGGAATCAAAATAATAACAGTAATTGTACGACAAAATTGCCCTATAATATTTAAATGAATAGTTATTCACCATTGCATAACTTTAATGCCATTTTTCTCTCACTGATAAAATATTTTGAATATATATGCAAATAAAAAATTGGAGTTTATTAC
Organism: Caprella mutica; assembly: GCA_947561585.1. Lineage (NCBI taxonomy): Eukaryota > Metazoa > Arthropoda > Malacostraca > Amphipoda > Caprellidae > Caprella > Caprella mutica. The sequence goes on along the minus strand of CANNZV010002554.1, from coordinate 33,591 downwards.
CAATTAAACAACTTATAAATTATATATTAGAAACTGAAGTATAAACTGAAAAATCATCCAACGCACGGAACTACAAATATACAGTCTGAATATTTGAAAAATGAGTTAGTAATTCATATGAATAAAATGAAGAGAAATGAATATTGCATCACGGTAATAATTATAATATTTTCATACCGTATAATATTGTGATTCACCTGCTACTCTGTGAACAAAAATTACTATTATAATCAGTCGATTTGAAGTTTTCAGGAATATATTATAGATATTGTACAGCATATTGTACAGCCAAGAGTACAGCTAATAGTAATCATATTGTACAGCATATTGTACAGCATATTGTACAGCCAAGAGTACAGCTAATAGTAATCATATTGTACAGCATATTGTACAGCCAAGAGTACAGCTAATAGTAATCATATTGTACAGCATATTGTACAGCATATTGTACAGCATATTGTACAGCATATTGTACAGCCAAAAGTACAGCTAATAGTAATCATATTGTACAGCATATTGTACAGCTCATTGTCTCTCTGTACACTAAGACAAATATCTCATAGAGATTCTTTTAAGTCTTACGGACAAAAACAATCTGAGAAAACAATTAATTAGTTGCCGCTTTTTTCATTTTGAATTACCTGTACTTTATATCTTATAACACTGATGAAACGTATAAATCTAATATTTGGTGGTATGCAGATCATACAGGTGCTTATTATATATGAAGTATGAATCTAAAACAATTAATAATACGTACATTATAATTTCATTTACCTCATGTATTATCACATATTAATGTAATTCACATTATTAGGTAAAAATAACTACCACCATTACGGTAGTAGCCAGAGATATTGTATTAACTTTATGATAGTTATTTACAGTAGATATACATTGAGTGAAAAACATCTTAGTAATTAGTATGCTGACCGTAATCGATCGTAAAACAAGGGATTGTTAGATTATCGTCGAATGGTGAAAAACAAAAGGTTTTACTCACAGTCAAAAATTCATTATAACGATTCATGACAGTTCACTAATTTCAAAGTTTGAAGAAGAAGAAAAAAAATACGGAACCAATCCTTTTTGATATTAACAATGTGGATTGGTTAAGATATAATTGTTCTGCTGATATTAATTACTTACTTTTGTAAAATTGCCATCGTAACAGTGACTCCTACATCTGATAGTGATTAGCCAGTTGAATCCTAATTCACATAGTGTATGACAAAAAGGTATAACATATTGCCAAAGGCAGAGGATTGGCATACAATGCAAACACCATGCAACTCATCTGTGAAATCCAGATTTCCACAACTCCCTCTGAACAGTTTTTGTGGAAAATGTGAAGATAGATGTTAGGCCAAAATATAGGGGTTACAGGCAAACTTCAGAATCTTCATATGGAATAGTTATAATAAGTTGATACGTTATGAAAGAACATTGCATGCTAATTTCCAGACCATTTCTGGATATTTTTGAGTTGCCCCAAAACATTTGAAATGTTGTACAAAATGATAATTTCCCATTAATTTTGAAATATTCGATTTTTTTTCTGTGGAATAGGTAAAATTAGTTGGCACGTTATGAAAAAACACAACTTGCAAAATTGCAGATTAATATTTGATACTTTTGAGTTGCCCCGAGCATTTTTTTTTGTAAAATATATTACTATTACAATATTTCTATTAAAAAATTGGCTTCTAGAGCAATCATGCTGTTTTTGTGATAAGATAGAAGTAATTTAATTCTCAAAATGACTTTGTGAATTGTATTGATGTCATTTTATAATTTGCAAAAATTTCGAATTTACTCGAATTTTAGCAATTGGATTATATCCAATGCAATTCGCTTTGTCAACTTTTTTGAGTCATCACGTGTCCCAAATAATGAAATGTTAGTTTATTAATCAATAATTATAATATTTTTGCTCAATTTCTTGCATATCCATAAGTGTGGAGCACTACACTGACTACAGTCTCCAGCTGTGCCTAAATTGAACAATTTGGAGGGGTGGGGGCAACTGTAAACATTGTCGTACCTGTCTGATTTTCCGGCACAGACACCAAAATAAGCTCTTCTCTAGCTATCTTCCTATTCTTAATGATAATAAATCAGAGTTTGTGAGTTTTTTGCCAAAATGTGGTAAAAAAAATGTTACTTTTCTGATATTTGAATCGCTTGGGGGCAACTGTTAATCATGACAGAATTCACTCAAATTTCAGTACAAGTACCTTTACTTGTCATATCAACTTTATATCACTATTCCATAAGTAATATCCAAAACATTATTTTTTGGCCCACCCTCATGTTCATGGAGGTCTGAAGTTATTTTAGAGGCCATGTTCTTGCTGTTGCTCTAACTATAACTACAGTGGCTCACAGACAATTTCGACCCGTGCTTTGCTGAGGACGTTTTCCTTCTCTTTCAAAGTAAGTCATTACTTTAGAGACAGTACCTCTTGTAACGCCAAACATTCGTGTAGTTTCCGTTACAGTTGCGCCTGCCAAAAGAACACAAACAATTTGTCCTCTTGAAAGACTGCCATTTTTAATAACCAATTTTTTTTTAAATATTTATAGAAAAACAGGTAAAACTAGAACGGCACTCGTAGAGCGCCTACCTCCGTCACTGCTACATTTTTTTGTTCGTTTTGAGCTTTTCGTGACATTGACCTTCAAAAAAGATCGCTCCCAAAATCTAATCAACTGGTTCCTGGATAATGACCAATCGTCCCACCAAATTTCAGGCAATTTAGCTGAATATCTTTTAAGTTATGCGAATAACAATATTATGAATACAAATAAATAGGCTAAATAAATACTGCCGATCAAAACATAACATTCTGCAATTTTGTGAAGGTAACAAGTAAATATTTAACCTTCATTTCAAATAAAGAATATGTTCAGAGATTATTATGTCAACATATTAGCTGCGTCCTTTCTCTCCTCCATTCCCTGTATGTTCTGGAGACTGGAATGAAGATTAGGTCTTTTTCTTTGCATTCCTCCTCGATTCGTTATTATTCTATTTTATGAAATAAATGATATATAAGAATGTGTAAAGCATACTATATGATAATTATTACTAAGGTTCTGTTATTAAAATACATTGAAACAAACGTTATTCATCAAATTACATCGTTAAATGAATTATACAGTAAATATAATTTAATTAATATCTGTCTATTTTAAAAGTATTTGCTGAATTAAAAAGGTGATGAAATTAATATCAGATAATTTAAATTACACCCGAGTTAATTAAATGAAGTTGGCAATATTATTAGATTAATAAGACCATTGCAAGCGAGTGAGTTGCGACAAAATGCCAAGAAATCAAATTACAAATACCTGACATCGATGGAATAATTTAATGTAAATATAGAGAGATGGTTATTTGGAGTTTGAATTAAATACTGTAATGTGTAGAACTTTAAGGTGAAGCTCCTTTATAGTGAATGTAGGGTAATGAAATAGCCTGTATAGTGGATGCAATTTTTTCTCTTATCTACCATGAAATGACCACTCGTTTTTTAAAACTGATGGCCATTCATGGCAGACTAAAGAAATTTGCTTACTATAGAGGCTACTTCATTACTCAGGGCACTTCATTCACTATACAGGATTTTATTGGAGGATTTTTACAGTACATTTATAGCAAAATTAAAAAAATAATAACTTGTATATTGGTAAAAGTGAACAAAATATGAAGGTTTATTAAATATTTAAGCAATGATTGAATAACAAGAATATGACAGGCTGAAATGTATTTTTAGATATTCTTTGCTAGAGGACCAGTGCAAGTGGAGCATTATAATTAAAAGTTTAGATATTTTAAATAGAACTCTATTTAGCAGCCTATGCAATTAACTGAGGAAATAGTACAGCCAAACACAGGCTAACATTTTTAGGTACAAACATTTAGTACTTTACAAACACGAAAATAAACTAAAACAAACACTTAGTGCTTGCAAACTCTTACAGTCAACATATTAGGAAGTCATTATTAGGTACTGAAATCATTAGGTATCTGAAGAAATTGTTTACCTAATTATTATTCAAAAACCTATTACTACCTTAATGATACTACCTATAATTAAGAGAAGTATTTGAGGTAAATACTTAAAATTGACGAATATTATTTATATCAGAGTTTGTTTTCGAAATTTTTCCAACATCTAGGAAAATGAAAAGTGTGTATTTGTGCATTTGTCAGTCATGCAAACAACAAAACAAACGAACAGGTTGTTAGTGTGGACGCGGCTTATTTTAAGTCACACTCGTAATCTCCGACGAAGGACTGTTTCTAATAACAGTTCGGACATTGTTACATCAAGAGACTTTTTACCTTCTTATAGGACACAACGATGGACGCTATTTGAGCGTAATTCAAAAAGAAATAATCTTATATGACATTTGATTTTGAATAACAGAAGTGTTGTAAACTAAAGATATCGGTAAGGCGCAATATTTTTAACTTTTATTTTAAGTAATATATGATTTTATAATTTTCCTTTTTGAGAAATTCGATTGAATTTTAAACAAAGAAAACCAAACGGAACAGATAATCATAATATGAACCATTTGTCTAATTGCAACTAATAACACGTACATGTTACAATCTTTCAGGTATACACCAATAAAAATAAAAAATATGTCAAATTATTGGAAACTGAAAATAAGTCTTCTTCATCAAATAATTCATTTAAAGCCATTTTCATGGCAAAAAGGATTAAAAGCAGTGTAAATTATCAAGAACAGTAAAAAGGAGACAATGTACCTTCACCACATTAATAACATAGCGTATAAATCTTAGAGCAACTCTCCAAACAAACAAAACCAATGTGAATCGAACAATAGAATCGATCTGTTCAAACCTCAAAACACAATACCTGCAATTTACCTAAATATAATTCCTTCAATAGAACTAAAACATAATAAAGTGAAGCAATTTGTAGAGACAGAGAAAGTTAGCCTCTATAGTTCTATAAGTCTAAATACCATTGGGCAAAGGACAAAAAATCTGTCACCGCGAAGAGCAGGAAAAAGAGACCACAAAGAGCAGGCAAACGGTTAATGCCCTGCTAACCGGTCAACCAAAGGTGGTTAGAACAAAATCCAAAAGTTAAATGATTTATATTAAAAATGTGCTAATGACAGAGCCATTAGTTAGATAATGGTAGGAAGTTAAGCAGCTTAGGTTTAGGTTCTGCTGTACTCTACTCACTGAACAGGTTAGTGGAGACAAGATAAGGGGACACTGCCTGCACAAACCTGCACCCCATCATTGCTCTCAAAATGATTGGCACTAAAGAATAGTCAGCTGACATTCTTCTATGTAAATAAATCTAATATATCATCTACAAAATCAAATAAACAAAGGGTGAGCCACAGCTTTCCTTTCTTGCCATCAGATACACAATATTTAGGATGCTTTTAACAAATCAAAATAGTAAATTTACACAAATATCTAAAGTCTGAATCAATAAAGAATATTCCGAAAAATATACCAGTAGAATTCAAATAATTTCGTAGCTCGACAAAAAGATTTCGATATTCAGTGACTGTTGTTTGCTGATCCAATTATTTATATTTTACTTTATCGATATTTAGATTTGGTGATAATTTTATTAAAAAGGGTAAAGTTCACAATAATTCAGTCAATATTGTATTATTTTATAGCTATATAATTAAATCAGAAACAAAATTATTATTATACAGGGTTATTCATTTTTGTGAATATAATAACTATTATATTGATGGGTGGTGAAAATGGCCTTGTGCAAATGGTCAGAAAACGGACAATGAAGTAAGTTCACACACTAAAAATATCTTTATTAGACAACAACCCTATTAATAAAACAGATTCATTTCTAGGTTTTAAGAATATTCATATAACTATTCCTTTTATAAAATATTGACAATATTGAAAAATGTGATTAAGTACAAAAAGGAAAGCTCAAGTTTAAATTTTAACAAGGGTCGTTCAAACTGGAAGAGGACGGTTATACGGTCTGAAGACAAAATCAAATTTGTACAGTAACTCCTTTTAAAAAATATAAATGTTTCTGTTAGGAGAAATGGAGAGAATTTCGAAATATTTAATCCATTAATCTATTCATTAAGAATAATAATTATTTAATCCGGAAATATTATTTGTATCTTTGATGTTCATTGAACACAAATTGATGTTTAAATTGCATTGTACATTAAATTACCAAAGTACAACATCATAATTAGTCAAAAACTTTCTAGCAGTCACCACCAGATGGTGAGAAACAAATGATGTCATCACACACTAAAATATACATAAAATAGAAATATAACAAAAAAGCATGTTGAAATAAAATAAAGTAATAGCATTTAGAATAAACACTGGAAATGACCATTTATGGTAATTATTCCATGGTGTATAAAATAACCATTAGCATATTAAACATCAGTATAATGACACTGTTTCACAGTGTAGAATTAATTTGGGAAATGTAGTCAAATTAACTTTCTAAAAGAAAAAGATATTATTTAAATACATTAAAATGAACTAATGATAAAAAAGATATTGAAAACTAATAAATGGAGGGTGTTTATAGGATCATATTCTTTTAAAAAATTATATATTTAACAAACACAAAATCTATCATTAATTGCAGGTACAAATCTTTCTTTTCTAATCATTTGTAAAATCTAATTACGCGGTATAAAATATTGCATTGATTATTCTATAATTTTTCAAATGTTGGATAATTTACATCGCAGGCTGAAAATTTTAATCACTGATCATTGGCTCTTGATTCGCAAGTATAAAAATAGAAAAGATTTCTATCTATGACAGTGAATGGTAAGACGAAAATCCGATCGTAATTAATATTTGAAAAGGATTTAACGTAATGGACAATAACATACGATGTGCCGATAATAATTTCCCACCTGGGATATCTCTCATTGTGTTTTTGGAATTATCTGAGAGAGCCTAGCAAAGACATTTATTTGGCACTCACGACAACATGATAACCCATCATTAGAGGATGTGCAATGTACTTTATTGTACCTCTAACAACCCATTGTGAGCAAAATGCACCAATCGTGAGCTACATTGCCCCAGTGCATGACACAATAATAGTTAGAGTTTCCCATGGCTAAATTACACTCAAATAAATAAAGCCTCTTTACAGCATCTTCTTGACTCTAATGTTCTTCCGACAACAATTTAAAAGAAATTTAATTTTCAGCCAGGAAAAATTATCGATGGAGTGCAGAGTTATTTTCAACTTCAATCAACATAAAAAACACAAGTTTAAAAGTTTTGTACATCAACAGCAACACTGCAGTTGTTATAGGGAGAAAACATACAAAATCTATACATCAATAATAGCTCAATATAAAAAGTTGTTTAAAAGGTACTATCAGAGAAAAGAGTCTGTGCATGATGTACTATCATGGAACCAAGTCTCTGTGATTGTGTACTATCAGAGAAAAAAGTCATTGCAGAATAAATTTCACAAAATGCTTATTATAATTTCAATATTAAAAAAAATTCGTTGAGTATCCAGACCAATTTAAAAATAGCTACAACCATTAGTAAATATTTTGGGAAATGTTAGTTATTAAAGAGTGAATAACTGATAGCAGAGAGAATCAGTTTGAGTGTACTGATAGAGTAGCCTGTAACAGTATTGCATGTATCTCAAGAGTAAAACGGACAGTTAGATGCACCCACTGATAAGTTAAATTAACCGATACTCCTGAAGGCATATAATGATCCAGATAAGCGATGAGAAGAGTCTGCTCCAAGAATAACTCGTCACCGTTCATTTACGAGCAGTAGAGTTTAAAACTACAAAACTGTGATGTACTACCTCCTACCATCCATCAATTTGCATCTGCTATATCTTAGATAATTATTAATGAAAGATTAACATAGTTAGCAGGAGCAATGTCATTAATTAACAAGGTTGGCAGAAGCAGCAAGACATGCTAATTGCCATGAATTAATCAGGCGACCCGCTCACTCGGCTAATCTCTGATATAAATGACAATGTGATGCGCACATATTACAGCACCAGAACAGATGGGATGTGGAAAGAGAAAGAGAAAAGGCAACAAACAATTAATGATCTATATGAGAAATTATAGTGGTAGGGCATTAAGGAATTATGCGTATGCCAATTAGAATCATTAATCGAATACGAGAAATACCATCTTGATCAATCATTTCATCATCGATCAGGAGGTTTAATTACTGCAGGATTATGAGCTTTACATATAATCATTCAAGGATAGATGCTGACCTGAATAAATGTACTTACTGAACAGATCAATGTATAACATCTATAATAATATTTATATATTCGTTTTGATCGAAAAAAATGAACTTAACAAACTGCTGTACTAACTGTGGAGAAGAAAGAAAATGCATTGCATATTGACTGTGTGGTGAACTATTGTCCTTTTACACTGCAGAAAGTAGCATGCATCATTATTTCACTTGTTGAACTGAACTATAGAGCTATTTATTTGATTGATAAGATTCATATTCAACGAAATGTTCATATTTACAATAGATTAGTCACACTCGCCGCTAAGGATTATATTAGGATTCAAACTTTCAAATATCTAAATGCAGTCAAGAAGAGATGATGAATGTACATTACTATTCGAAAGTTACAACCCTTCAACGTTCAATTTCAAGTACCTATTGACAACTCTACATACATATGAACGTGCTCACTTTGAACATAAAACATTATTTTAACTATTTTCACATACTGTGAACAACCGGTAATGACCATTGACCATATCTCAACCGCATCTCAAAGTTCATTGGTATAAATGATATCGATACAGAAAATGGGATGTCTCGGAATTGCTCCATAGACAATAACAGAGAATTTGGATGGTTTTTGAAGGCATTTATTTTGTTAAATACCATGTGTTCTATAGCTTGATGCGAGAAACAAGGTAAACAATGAATGATACAACCAACGATCAGAAAGCTCTATAATTTCATTTGATGTTTTAGCTTTAATATGATTTATCTATCACACACAGAAGCCATAAGGCAAAATAGAAATGTCTTGACTCTTTTTACGATTTCATTTCCCTGACAAGAAGTTACAGACTCAGGAAAGAGACCTGAGTATTTAATAATTTTCTGGCAGCACATCTTAGAGAAGAAATTGCTAAATATTAGTGAGTGTTAGAGGTTATTGAGTAGTCAGTTGCAATTTAAAAATAATAAACTACTATCAATGTATATTATTACCCCAATAATATCATTATTCTAGATTTTCATAAAACTTTTTTGAATATATGCATTATAAATGTTAGTTATTCTGACTTATTGAAATATATATCCTCATTGAAATTTCTCTTATTTCCAATAACAACAACTAAATAAAAAATGGATGAATCTGAAGACTTGGCTACATCAAAACAAATTCATTACTTGAGCGTATATAAATAATCAGAAGTAATTAGGGAGAGATGAATATGATGCAAACAATAAAATCTATTAAATTCATGTCAATATATATCCTAGACTTTAAATCGCAAATAACTATAGGCTGTAAATAATGTAAGCGAATGAGAAAAGAGACTAAAACAATACAAAGTAAATTGGTCAGAACTATATTGATATCATTGAAAAATAAACACTGAATACATTTCATACGAACAATACACAATTAGTGGACACTACCCAATCACCGGACACTACTCAATCACCGAACACTACCCAATAACTGAACACTACCCAATCACCGAACACTACCCAATCACTGAACACTACCCAATCACCGAACACTACCCAATCACCGAACACTACCCAATCACTGAACACTACCCAATCACCGAACACTACCCAATCACCGAACACTACCCAATCTACATAGATATTATTTCGATTTAATCACTTAACAGTCCCAATCGAGATTTTCTATCTATAGAATACAATATACTATATGTATGCAATACTATGTATGTTGCATTGAAATTGACTTAATGTTTCATATTGGCATGGTAGTATGCATATAACATGGAATATTCAATACATTACTATATTAATATATATTGCAGATATATACAGCTGGCAGGGGTAGTACAATATATTAAATAGATTTCAATATATTTCCTATATCACCAACTGAATACAATAATCTGAAGATATTCAAATAACAATAGGAATTAAATTGCTATTGCTATGGAGAGGATATGCGCATATTAATGGAATTATGTGCAGAATGTATAGATGAAGAGAACATAGCTAAAAGTACAAAAATAAATTACAAAAGTTTCTAATTACAATAGTTTCAATATCAATAATTACATTACAAGAATAAATTTAAATACTTTTAATACAGTCACAAGAAAATTGATGTAATTTAAAAGAAAATCGTTGACAGAAGAACAATTTTCACTTATATATACGAATAATTACGAGGTAAAAAACAAATAATAGCAGAGTTAAAATTGGTAGAGATTCCTAACTGCAGTTCATTATTTTTCATTAGAACATCTTAGGATATCCGGTAAAGAATTTGAATACAAATAATAAATGTAGGTTACTTAGAAACAGTTCAGAGTTACTGTTAAACTGTTTGAATATGATCATTTAAATATATTAATTGTAGAAAAACACTTTTAAACAGTTGAACTGCATTCTCAATAATAAAAATACGAACTAAATCTCCTATAAGCTAACTACATAATGTAGAATAAATGCATAGCATATAAAGATAGTACATCAACAGGGCATCAGATTGAGGTGATATGAGTTACCATGTAACCATTTATCAAAGTCAATGAATCGGATATAGTTATTAGTTATTGGTTTATATGGCATATAATTGGTACATAGCTTCTAGAACATTAAAAGAAATTCCTTAAATAACAAAAGTAAATGCCTCATTTAATTGTTATTCTTCCTTTAAATAAATTCGATATCGCCAAAGAGATAAAAAGGATAATCTATATAGATTATTTATAAATAGTACATAATATATAATATTTCTAAATATTTATAATAATTGCAAAATTATTGAGTACATACTACGAGAAAAAATATTTCAATATGTTGGAAAAACAGTCCAATATAAAGCACACAAAATGGTAGCTAGAAATGTAAGCAATTGACATAATCCACTATAAGTAGCAACAGCTGCTAAATGATACTGTCTACTCAATATAGAAGAACACACCTCAGTACACACACACCTGTGTGCTTACACATAATAAACTGATAACACAGAGCTGTGACACACCAAGGAAAATGTAGCAAAGTTGCACTACTTTAAAAGAAGTTAAGTCTATTGATCAGTGTTCGTTAGTTCCTATTCAAACTCTTAATTATATTAATAACATCAAATGGCCACTGAAAGGAAAATTAAAGGGTTATACTAAACACATAAGAAATTTGCTCCTAGCATTAAAAAAAGTATGGTTATTGGTTACACACTCTAATACTTTTAGCGTGAAATAATATATCATACAACTTGTGAAAAAAACAATATAATCATGGAATACATCAATTAGGATAAACTATTAATATTAAAATAAATATATAAATTACACATTAAAATTAATTAGCGGTCAATTGGTAAAAATTTTCAAATTAAATTCCATATATGATCTTCTACCACCGTACCACAGTTTTCTGTCTGGGCTTTGATCAGTCCCACTCTTTTTCACACTACGCTAAGTACTCAAAGTCTACCTCTAATGCAGACCACCTATAGACTCTACTTTTATCTACTTAGCACATCTACCATAAGAGTCTAGGGGGTCAGATAGAGCAATTTATGAAGTTAAATGTAGGAGCAGCTTGGCACAGTGCGGTACATGATAAATCTGCATTAGCGCATCTCTTACGTACTTGATACACTTACGCCATACACTCTATGTACGGAAAAAGAAAACTGTATATCTAATGATTTTATTCGCTCTACTAATTTAAACTTCACAAAAAGAAACTTTACTAATTATAATAGTTGCATACATTCTAATATTGGTATAGGTACAATACAACAAGTTAGAAAGATTTGAAAATTATAAATTATTGAAAAACTGTGATTTATGAAATTAGTATCATGTAGTGACTCTTTTCTCTGATAGTACATCATCACAGTGACTCTTTTCTCTGATAGTACATCATCACAGTGACTTTTTTCTCTGATAGTACATCATCACAGTGACTCTTTTCTCTGATAGTACATCATTACAGTGACTCTTTTCTCTGATAGTACATCATCACAGTGACTCTTTTCTCTGATAGTACATCATCACAGTGACTCTTTTCTCTGATAGTACATCATCACAGTGACTCTTTGCTCTGGAAGTACATCATCACAGTAACTCTTTTCTCTGATAGTACATCATCACAGTGACTCTTTTCTCTGATAGTACATCATCACAGTGACTCTTTTTTCTGATAGTACATCATCACAGTGACTCTTTTCTCTGATAGTACATCATTACAGTGACTCTTTTCTCTGATAGTACATCATCACAGTGACTCTTTTCTCTGATAGTACATCATCACAGTGACTCTTTTATCTGATAGTACATCATCACAGTGACTCTTTTCTCTGATAGTACATCATCACAGTGACTCTTTTCTCTGATAGTACATCATCACACTGACTCTTTTATCTGATAGTACATCATCACAGTATCTCTTTTCTCTGATAGTACATCATCACAGTGACTCTTTTCTCTGATAGTACATCATCACAGTGACTCTTTTCTCTGATAGTACATCATTACAGTGACTCTTTTCTCTGATAGTACATCATCACAGTGACTCTTTTATCTGATAGTACATCATCACAGTATCTCTTTTCTCTGATAGTACATCATCACAGTGACTCTTTTCTCTGATAGTACATCATCACAGTGACTCTTTTCTCTGATAGTACATCATCACAGTGACTCTTTTCTCTGATAGTACATCATCACAGTGGCTCTTTTATCTGATAGTACATCATCACAGTGACTCTTTTCTCTGATAGTACATCATCACAGTAACTCTTTTCTCTGATAGTACATCATCACAGTGACTCTTTTCTCTGATAGTACATCATCACAGTGACTCTTTTCTCTGATAGTACATCATCACAGTGACTCTTTTCTCTGATAGTACATCATCACAGTGGCTCTTTTATCTGATAGTACATCATCACAGTGACTCTTTTCTCTGATAGTACATCATCACAGTGACTCTTTTCTCTGATAGTACATCATCACAGTGACTCTTTTATCTGATAGTACATCATCACAGTGACTCTTTTCTCTGATAGTACATCATCACAGTGACTCTTTTCTCTGATAGTACATCATCACAGTGACTCTTTACTCTGATAGTACATCATCACAGTGACTCTTTTATCTGATAGTACATCATCACAGTGACTCTTTTCTCTGATAGTACATCATCACAGTGACTCTTTTCTCTGATAGTACATCATCACAGTGACTCTTTTCTCTGATAGTACATCATCACAGTGACTCTTTTATCTGATAGTACATCATCACAGTAACTCTTTTCTCTGATAGTAAATCCAAAGTAAGAAGTTACTCTAGTAAACATAACTAAGTGTTAACACTTATATAGACTAGATAAAGTGAACAGCAATAAGGTCACTTTGTTGTGAACAGTAGCAGCACATGCATCGGTAGATTTGATGTCTAATTTACTTCATTCAGTTATTGGTAGTTTTTGTCTTTACAAAAAATAGTTTAGATATACAATAATAAATTTCTAATGGCCAGGTTGGCTCACGACCTTTTTTAACATTCAGTGTTAACAAAACAGTATGCAAGTAGTGTCTCTTTAACTATCTACAATATTTATATTATTATTTCATCCAATTTGTTTCTGATTAGTTATATAAAACCAATTAATAATTCGAATATTGAATCTCCATAGATAATCAGCTCATTAAAAATCTGAGTAATGAGTTAATTTATTAGGTAATAATAGTGATGATTTGAAATATCGTAGTGATGCTATGATATAAACGATACTGAAATATCGTAGTGATGCTATGATATAAACGATACTGAAATATCGTAGTGATGCTATGATATAAACGATACTGATATATCGCAGTGATGCTATGATATAAACGATACTGAAATATCGTAGTGATGCTATGATATAAACGATACTGATATATCGTAGTGATGCTATGATATAAACGATACTGATATATCGTAGTGATGCTATGATATAAACGATACTGAGATATCGTAGTGATGCTATGATATAAATGATACTGAGATATCGTAGTGATGCTATGATATAAACGATACTGAGATATCGTAGTGATGCTATGATATAAACGATACTGAGATATCGTAGTGATGCTATGATATAAACGATACTGAAATATCGTAGTGATGCTATGATATAAATGATACTGAGATATCGTAGTGATGCTATGATATAAACGATACTGAAATATCGTAGTGATGCTATGATATAAACGATACTGAGATATCGTAGTGATGCTATGATATAAACGATACTGAAATATCGTAGTGATGCTATGATATAAACGATACTGAGATATCGTAGTGATGCTATGATATAAATGATACTGAGATATCGTAGTGATGCTATGATATAAACGATACTGAAATATCGTAGTGATGCTATGATATAAACGATACTGAAATATCGTAGTGATGCTATGATATAAACGATACTGAAATATCGTAGTGATGCTATGATATAAACGATACTGATATATCGTAGTGATGCTATGATATAAACGATACTGAGATATCGTAGTGATGCTATGATATAAACGATACTGAAATATCGTAGTGATGCTATGATATAGACGATACTGAAATATCGTAGTGATGCTATGATATAAACGATACTGATATATCGTAGTGATGCTATGATATAAACGATACTGAGATATCGTAGTGATGCTATGATATAAACGATACTGATATATCGTAGTGATGCTATGATATAAACGATACTGAGATATCGTAGTGATGCTATGATATAAACGATACTGAAATATCGTAGTGATGCTATGATATAAACGATACTGAGATATCGTAGTGATGCTATGATATAAACGATACTGAGATATCGTAGTGATGCTATGATATAAACGATACTGAAATATCGTAGTGATGCTATGATATAAACGATACTGAGATATCGTAGTGATGCTATGATATAAACGATACTGAAATATCGTAGTGATGCTATGATATAAACGATACTGAAATATCGTAGTGATGCTATGATATAAACGATACTGAAATATCGTAGTGATGCTATGATATAAACGATACTGATATATCGCAGTGATGCTATGATATAAACGATACTGAAATATCGTAGTGATGCTATGATATAAACGATACTGAAATATCGTAGTGATGCTATGATATAAACGATACTGAGATATCGTAGTGATGCTATGATATAAACGATACTGAAATATCGTAGTGATGCTATGATATAAACGATATTGATATATCGCAGTGATGCTATGATATAAACGATACTGAGATATCGTAGTGATGCTATGATATAAACGATACTGAAATATCGTAGTGATGCTATGATATAAACGATACTGAGATATCGTAGTGATGCTATGATATAAACGATACTGAGATATCGTAGTGATGCTATGATATAAACGATACTGAAATATCGTAGCGATGCTATGATATAAACGATACTGAGATATCGTAGTGATGCTATGATATAAACGATACTGAAATATCGTAGTGATGCTATGATATAAACGATACTGAAATATCGTAGTGATGCTATGATATAAACGATACTGAAATATCGTAGTGATGCTATGATATAAACGATACTGATATATCGCAGTGATGCTATGATATAAACGATACTGAAATATCGTAGTGATGCTATGATATAAACGATACTGAAATATCGTAGTGATGCTATGATATAAACGATACTGAGATATCGTAGTGATGCTATGATATAAACGATACTGAGATATCGTAGTGATGCTATGATATAAACGATATTGATATATCGCAGTGATGCTATGATATAAACGATACTGAGATATCGTAGTGATGCTATGATATAAACGATACTGATATATCGTAGTGATGCTATGATATAAACGATACTGAAATATCGTAGTGATGCTATGATATAAACGATACTGAAATATCGTAGTGATGCTATGATATAAACGATACTGATATATCGTAGTGATGCTATGATATAAACGATACTGATATATCGCAGTGATGCTATGATATAAACGATACTGAAATATCGTAGTGATGCTATGATATAAACGATACTGATATATCGTAGTGATGCTATGATATAAACGATACTGATATATCGCAGTGATGCTATGATATAAACGATACTGAAATATCGTAGTGATGCTATGATATAAACGATACTGATATATCGTAGTGATGCTATGATATAAACGATACTGATATATCGTAGTGATGCTATGATATAAACGATACTGATATATCGTAGTGATGCTATGATATAAACGATACTGAAATATCGTAGTGATGCTATGATATAAACGATACTGATATATCGTAGTGATGCTATGATATAAACGATACTGATATATCGTAGTGATGCTATGATATAAACGATACTGATATATCGTAGTGATGCTATGATATAAACGATACTGATATATCGTAGTGATGCAATATTTCAAATAAATAACAATAAAGGCATAGCAAGTTTATCTATTATAATAAAAGGTTGTTCGCTATTGTTCACATAAGTCAATAAATAAGTACATCACTGTAGAAATAAAGGCCATAAAAACCTTCATTACAACATTTGAAAAAGGAGTAAAGGCCTTTAAGAGATATGGGGTATAGCGTCGTGAAGTTAAAGGAATATGAAGTGTGATGCCCATACTACAAAATATAACAACTATAACAGAACAATCAAAATATATATGTGAAAAAGATACCATTAACTTACTATAGGATGAGTGAATGTAGTGAATTTAGTGATTCCAAAGTAATTAGCTAAATGTATTCTATTGGACTGTTTAGTGTTCAATTAAATTGTTAGGGAAATTAATACAATCACTTCTTCCTATTTATAGAAAAAATGTCATTCTCAAACCAAAATTGATTTACTTTACCAATTATTACACAAAGATTAAAATTTCCATATAATTTTACTGTTATTTCAAATGAGACGACTGTTTTTTTAGTACTCTATCGCAAATAGTATAGCCTGAATTGTGTGATATACAGTGCAGGAGTGTGTTCCAATGAAGTGCAATGTTCACCTGTAGCTTCATATACACCCTGTCATCTCCTTTGATTTCAGTGCTTATGGGTTGTGGTGCCATGCTAGTGGTTATACACTGGGAGATGAATTGGAAATAGGACAAATTATCAGCCAGGTTGTTGTTTACGATACCCAAGATAAGAAAGTACTATCGAAAATATATAGTCGCCTATCATCGGTTTTCAACATTAATTTCCTACGATAATGTTTGAAATTATATTATCTTACGATGAAATGCGATCACTATTTACCGTTATCGAAAATAGTGGACGATCTGCATATTTTAATTGTTGCATTTGGGATATATTCTCATAAAAATTTAGTTAAAAAATAATATAGGGGAGGGTGGTCATCAATGGGACAAAAAACACAGAAAGATTGATATTTCATTTACTATGGGCATAATATGAAAAATAAAAAATCCATGTGTAATATAGATATTCCTTTATAAAATGAAACCAACTCGAATGCTATCACATATTCTGTTGACTAGAAAAAAATTAAATAAAAAACAAAAAAAATTGTCCCATTGTTTAACAGCGCTGGTGAACAATGGGACATGCCCTGGTGAACGATGGTACAGTTTATCAAACTTGTATATTGTTGAGGTTTTGGTAAAATTTCAAGTTCGAATTATCTCTTTATGTTGTCCCACACTTATTTAGTTCATATAATATCAGTTTAATGTCCTCTAACTTCACCGAAGCCATGTCAGGAACATTTGGAAAATTAAGCTCATTGCACTTGAATTTTCGCCTAACATCAATATTTCGTATTTATCTTTTTCATGCTTTTGGCCAACAGAATACGTTTTAGCAGTCGCCTCAAATTCTACTGTGCATATATCTTCATTTTCAACATTTTCGGTGGAGATTTGAGTTCTTCAGACGAATGGATCAGTTAGATTAAGAGTTATATACCAGACCAAGAACAATAGTTCACAGGCCATCTACGTCAGATGCTTTATGAAGTGATTTCAAAGGCCTTATCCTTAGTGGCACCAGCAAAAAGTTCTTCTTTCTCTGGTGTATCCGTTTTTATCATGCTGCGTCTTTTTCTTTTTTCTTTCATTAGTGAAATTTGTTCTCTATGCAGTGCTTTGTGATGACCTCAGATTGCTAAAGCCCTTGAACATGATCGAAAGTCCCGCTTCAGCTGGAAGCTCTGTTTCTACAAGAAGCCCTGAAGCTACAGTTCACGTTATTGTATCAAAAAAATAGATATATTGATTCATATGGAGTAACTAGACAGTTTGGTTGACAATAAAGCACTGTCCCATTGTTAACCAAATTTTCTGTCCCAATGATCACCATGACGCCATTTTGAAAACATATGGGTATAGCGGCTCAACTACAAAAGTATAAAGGCAATCCTTTCAAATGATCATATTTTAGATATTACTTAATATCATGTAAAAATGCCGCAAGCATTGTATGTTAAATTTATAGATTTATAACAATTGAAACATAGTACGAAATATTTAGTTTTATCACCCCTAAAACACGTTTTCGCTTTTACACAGGGCTGACTGCACCCCAACCGCTGAATGCAATGCGAGTGAATGCATTGAAGTATGCCTAATTTACCACTAAGATTTTGTTAAAAATTACCCTCAAATGAAAAAGTTATTCAGCATGTCCCATTGTTCCCGGTGTCCCATTGATGACCACCCTCCCCTACTATTTCAGACCACGTTTTTAAACTTTCTAAAATATTATGTATAAAATGACATATGGTACTGATTCATGATAAAAAATAATTACATAGGTAACAACAAAGTAGTTAGTTTTCAAGAAGTTATTAAAATCTTAACGTTGAAGTTATTTTCAGAATTCCTGCCTATTCACGGTATATAAATATAATTAAATCTATCAGCATAAATAAACTGAAATGGAATTGCTATGGTGCTATAGAGGGAGACAGATAGTTTAATGGTGCCTCTTACAGCTCTAAGAGGTTGTCGGATGGTGTAAATCGTGCCTCCTATGATAGATAGTATGAGTTTAGAGAGTTTATACCACAGTAAATAGAAAAGCATGGTAGGGACAGTATTTAATCGTCCATATGGTTGAATTGATGTTTAATTCATTAACATAATATTCTTTATTAAATCGCGTTTTTTAAACAAGGCAAATTTCCCAGTAAATGCAGATCTCTTAAATGCAGATCTCGAATCTTAAAAAAATCTTTAGATTTTAATAACACTCTGGTAAATAGTCCATTGAGTATAAATATTTTCAATTATAAAATTACCCCAATATAATTGAACCAGTTGAAGTAACCCAATCACAGGTGATCAGACTAAGTGAATCCATTAGACTGTACCTGGTTAAGTAACTTACCGGAGAAACTGAGCCACTCAGAATCTTATTCCTTGTGGAGAAACTATTTTGGAAATGCATTGCTACTAAAAGTCCTTTGGAAATGCATTGCCACTAAAAATCCTTTGGAAAAGCATTGCTACTAAGAGACCTTTGGAAATGCATTGCCACTAAAAGGCCTTTGGAAATGCATTGCTATTAAAAGTCCTTTGGAAATGCATTGCTACTAAAAGTCCTTTGGAAATGCATTTCTACTAAAAGTCCTTTGGAAATGAATTGCTACTAAAAGTCCTTTGGAAATGCATTGCTACTAAAAGTCCTTTGGAAAAGCATTGCTACTAAAAGTCCTTTGGAAATGCATTGCTACTAAAAGTCCTTTGGAAAAGAATTGCTACTAAAAGTCCTTTGGAAAAGAATTGCTACTAAAAGTCCTTTGGAAATGAATTGCTACTAAAAGTCCTTTGGAAAAGAATTGCTACTAAAAGTCCTTTGGAAATGCATTGCTACTAAAAGTCCTTTGGAAATGAATTGCTACTAAAAGTCCTTTGGAAATGAATTGCTACTAAAAGTCCTTTAGAAATGCATTACTACTAAAAGTCCTTTGGAAATGCATTGCTACTAAAAGTCCTTTGGAAATGCATTGCTACTAAGCGCTCCGTGCAGTCAAAACTAACTCCAATTGGAGTTAAGTGAGTTAGACAGCCAAGGAAGCTCTTTGATCTCTGGAGAGGAAGAATCGAACTGGCATCTAATAATGGAGAGCAAAATGCTTCCAGTTATTATTTGGTGAATGAAGGTAAATAGGGTATAGGACCTACCAACAATTTGGGACTAAATTTCTAAGTGGTAGGACCGTTATTCGAAGTTAATTATTTTTGTGACTTAGACATAATGTATTTCAAATAATGTAACGTATGTGTGATTTTCCCTTCTGCTGAGGTGTTGTGGTCTGGAAAAGTTAATTGACAGTAATATTTATTACTTTGTGAGAGTTAGCAAAACTTTTTAAAGCATGTTTCATAGAATAGAATGCATTTGGTGCGAGTAATTACCTCCCATCTGTTCTTTCTAGTAGAGATGTTTTTTCCTGTGGTTAACTTTATAAACAATAATGACATTCGCTGGTTTTGTCTTCCATAAGTCTTTGAATGTGTTCAATTTCTGCGACGCAGAGTAATGGGGAGTAAAGAGCTCATATTGGCTTTGGGGGTAAATTTGATGACATCCTACTAGTGGTTTTGTACCAATAGGAACTGGAGAAAGGAGAGCAGAAGCATCTTTTGGGTTGACAAGAATCTCCCGAGTATATAACTAGAGGGTTAGGAAGATGAGGAATTGTTTTAAACTTTCTCTCCTGAGCTGTTCCTCTGTTCACGAGAATAAGTAAGAAGTTTAAGACGAGGTGACGTCTTTTCTCACCACAGCCTTTGGTACCATCGCATGTTTTGGTCGATGAAGATTTCAACCTGACCTAGCGGCATACTATTTGATATGCCATCCTATCAAGAAACATGTAAGGCTCGAACTCTTAAAACTGATTTACCGCACAGTCTAAATTTTTCAAGATGGTTTCTGCAAAGAAAGGCTCGTTTAGGCGGAGAGATCGTGATGGTGATGAAGAAATATTTCCATGAATGAAAGATCTAATAAACGAAACGTAAATTGAATGGAAAAAAAATATTTTTCAATTTTCCTATTATGAAGTCTTTTTGTGTTTTTCGTCCTCGCGCAAGCCCTTTTTATTTATATTTTTTCAAATCGCTGAAAAATGTTTAATTGTAGTCGTAAGTTTAACAGATTTTCATGAGAAATACAGAAAAACTGTATACGAATAAAACTTTGGGTTTTCTTTTTTTTGCGCCACCTTGTATAACAAAAAGAAGGCCTACCTAGAGGTAGCCTCGTGACAATGAGGGCAATAATGATTTAACTATAGCTATAATCGAAGGAATATTCCTACTTTATTTTGTTAAAAACAGACGCATGGTAAAACTAATTTTGAAAAGATGATAATTACACAGTGTGATATTTTCTAAGCATTCTATCAACAGAATGAATGCTGAGGGTTGGTTATACTGCTACACCCTGTACGTTCTCTCTCGCCTCACCACATCTCAATATTCAAAATTCAGAGTCTGAAATGTAGCACTGAAATATGACACTAGACCAAAGTAGCATTTCACATTTCCATTATATTGCTTTTGTTGTGTGGGAAGTGACGAATAAGACACCTTGCAGCATATTCGATGTTTTCGTTTGACTTTTTTTGTATTGGGAAGGTAATAGAAATGTCCGTTATGATACAGAACAAAAATTAGGCTGGGTTTTCAATTTCCCAAATAATTGTATTAGGGGGTCGAAACCCTTAGAAATAAATTGAAAAAAAAAAGTTGAAAACTTTCTATTTTTCAAAGAAATACCTACATATGTAAAGAATCCACTGTGTAAATATTCTGCTCTTTAGCGCCTACAGTGGGGGGGGGGTGAAAGGGGGAGGGGTAGCTAAGAATGTCTCCTCCCCATTTTCTGTTGCCTTCAGCTAAATTTTATGATGAATGAAAACATTTTCTTTTGGTCTTGTTCTACCTGTGTACCAAATTTCAGGATTCTCTGATTAGGCCTATTAATAAAAAAGATTATCCGGAAGGAGTTCGGTCCTTTTAACTGCTTAACATACATACATGCATTTTCACACAACCGTAATAAAAATGCTACTAAATAACATAATAGCTACTGAAAAGTGTATAAAGTGTTTAATTAATTAAAATAATAATAAACAGTATAATAAATCAAGGCAAAGTAAAGACATGTATTTATTAACATATATATATTATTTTGAACATTTTTCTTCATAAAATTTGGACTTTCAACAACCGCTTATAGGTATCAAATCATTGCAACGAAATTACTTAGAGAACATCTTTATCTTATCTCTTTCCTGCAGTTTTATAATGAAAATCTACTGATAAATAAACACTTAGATGAAGAAAAAAGCCAAGATTGACTATAGTTTGACTATCAATAATTAACGTTACACATCTTTCACCGTGCAATTATTCAGACGAAGACATAAACAGTTTCTATCTTTCCATAGAATGATCAAAACTGAAGAATGAGATCTGAGAAATAGAAAAGGTTGAGATGCTTTCAAATTATTTTTCAATTGAATTATTGCATTTCTGAAATGTTGGAAAAATTTGTAAAAAGATCAAGAACGATTTTTTTTTCAGATTTTGAAGTCGATTGTTTTCGCATTGCTGAAAGATGTTACTAATAAATTTGACTCTAAAATTGACCAGTAGATGCATGTCAAAGAATTAAGAGCTGGTGATGAAGGAGGCCATTCTTCTCGAAATGAAGCTCGGTACATGGCATTTTTGTGTCTTCTCTTCCTCATGGGAGGACACTGAGCCTTTGTGGAAGTAACATCTTTCTTCTTGTAGTGCCTTTTACGCAGAGTAACATTGATTCTTCGATAATGAGGCTACGACAGTTTCCTCGGGTAAATTTTGACCTCTTTTTCAACAAAATACCAATGGACTTTTTACTGATTCAGTACCAGCCACCTTACCCATCACAGATGCTGCTCCTTGACAACGAGTTGTAACCTGGGATTCAACATCACCTGCCTACGACCAAAATAGGGCATTTTGAGGATTGTACTTTTGATGCACATCAAATTTCATCTCTTCATTGAAGGAATGCTGGGTAGCGTGCCTTGGCTTTTTTACAAGTGTCTCAGAAAGTTATTGATGAAAATAGAGGACACATTGAATGAATCTAAACTTTTTCCATTTCTTCAATCACATTCATCGGTTTTGATCATTCTTTAAACAGTTTTATGCCATTGTTTAATAAAGATTCCGTGAAATCTGTGTAGCGTTAGGCATTGAACACCTTAGAGGTACATGTTAAGTATTTCATGAATGGTTTTATGATAATTCACATATAATTTAATTAGGCTTGTATTGTTCAATATCCCTTTTGTTCTATCTAAATCGCATAACAATATATTGATATTATGGTCAAACTATTTCAGTATATAATAATTATGAGCTTGTAAGACAAATGTTAATTTGTGTTATGAATTATGTCAAGAAAGATTAATGGAAATACACAGTAAAATGCATGAAGGAAAGGATGTTATTCCATATATTTAACTAGATGTAATATTGTACATGCCTACACTTAATGTAAATAGTCATATGTAATTAACACATAATTATAGTAATGAGAAAATATAATTGAACTTGTCATATCTGTTTATAGTCATATTTTATTAATATTATTCTGTGTTTTACACTTATATTTTGATGGTACCAAATCGTTTTTAATATATTTCATGAGTTGGGATTGTAATAAACAAAAAAATTAAATTATATAAGCAAGAATCAATAAAAAAACATTATTATAAATATATTCATTATTATTTGATTATTATAAACCTTAATTATTGGAATCAACAAATTCAGTTAATAGAAAATTAAAGTTTACACTACTTTATTTTCAGTCGCACTCATTATTTGTTCAGTTTTGTTGTAGCTTTCATATTAGATTGACCAGTTGACAGTTTCTGAAACTGATATAACTTGCCTTTAAAAACAGACTAAAGTTATTACTTGCCTTTAAAAACAGACTAAAGTTATCACTTGCCTTTAAAAACAGACTAAAGTTATCACTTGCCTTTAAAAACAGACTAAAGTTATCACTTGCCTTTAAAAACACAATAAAGTTATCACTTGCCTTTAAAAACAGACTAAAGTTATCACTTGCCTTTAAAAACAGTCTAAAGTTATCACTTGCCTTTAAAAACAGACTAAAGTTATCACTTGCCTTTAAAAACAGACTAAAGTTATAACTTGCCTTTAAAAACACAATAAAGTTATCACTTGCCTTTAAAAACACAATAAAGTTATCACTTGCCTTTAAAAACAGACTAAGGTTATCACTTGCCTTTAAAAACACAATAAAGTTATCACTTGCCTTTAAAAACACAATAAAGTTATCACTTGCCTTTAAAAACACAATAAAGTTATCACTTGCCTTTAAAAACACAATAAAGTTATCACTTGCCTTTAAAAACAGACTAAGGTTATCACTTGCCTTTAAAAACAGACTAAAGTTATCACTTGCCTTTAAAAACAAACTAAAGTTATCACTTGCCTTTAAAAACACAATAAAGTTATCACTTGCCTTTAAAAACACAATAAAGTTATCACTTGCCTTTAAAAACACAATAAAGTTATCACATGCCTTTAAAAACAGACTAAAGTTATCACTTGCCTTTAAAAACACAATAAAGTTATCACTTGCCTTTAAAAACACAATAAAGTTATCACTTGCCTTTAAAAACACAATACAGTTATCACTTGCCTTTAAAAACACAATAAAGTTATCACTTGCCTTTAAAAACAGACTAAGGTTATTACTTGCCTTTAAAAACAGACTAAAGTTATCACTTGCCTTTAAAAACAAACTAAAGTTATCACTTGCCTTTAAAAACAAACTATAGTTATCACTTGCCTTTAAAAACAAACTATAGTTATCACTTGCCTTTAAAAACAAACTATAGTTATCACTTGCCTTTAAAAACAAACTATAGTTATCACTTGCCTTTAAAAACAAACTATAGTTATCACTTGCCTTTAAAAACAAACTATAGTTATCACTTGCCTTTAAAAACAAACTATAGTTATCACTTGCCTTTTAAAACAATTTATAGTCATCACTTGCCTTTAAAAACAAACTATAGTTATCACTTGCCTTTAAAAACAAACTATAGTTATCACTTGCCTTTAAAAACAAACTATAGTTATCACTTGCCTTTAAAAACAAACTATAGTTATCACTTGCCTTTAAAAACAAACTATAGTTATCACTTGCCTTTAAAAACAAACTATAGTTATCACTTGCCTTTAAAAACAAACTATAGTTATCACTTGCCTTTAAAAACAAACTATAGTTATCACTTGCCTTTAAAAACAAACTATAGTTGTCACTTGCCTTTAAAAACAAACTATAGTTATCACTAACATTTATTATTGTCCACACACATAACTACATTGTTTGTTTTTGAGCTAAAATTGAGAAAATACAATATATCTGCTAAACCGATAGTTCAAAATCGGTTATCAAGTTTCAGTGATTTGATAACACATAGGGTAAAAATTGATATCATTGCATAATGTATATCATGTTCAATATTATTGCATCATTTAGAAATAAAATGTTCGATAAAGAGTCACAGAAGCAACGCAGATATGTCTGCTCTGTCATTTTAAATAAATTAATGAAAATCAATATTGGTTATTATAAAAAGAGAGATTTTGATATTATTAAAGATACAAAATCATGTACAGTTTGAACAAAAACCTATATTGAAATAAGTTAAAAAGATATTAGCAATTTTCAATTACACAATTCTTGTTGTACAATTCAATCATTTTGTTTTTTAATAGAAAAGTATAGCATTTTTCTAGTAAATTTAAACACTGCAATTAAGTTTAAAAGTAGCACATTGATGAAGCAAACAATGCGATATTCATTCAATGATCTGGTGATTAGAAACAACTTCTTTGTTCTGCTGAGGTGAAAAAGAAAATAGATTGTACTGAGAAGAAAATGATGAGGAGTGGGAAGATGTCTATTTAAAGACAGCTATCTAATTAGAAGCAGACTTCCAGTTATTATAAGATATCTATTTGAAGGCTGGTATATATTCAGAAGCAAAATTCTAGTTTGAAGCAGATGTCTATTTAGAAGCAAGTTAGACACATACAATAAATAGAAATTTATATCTACTTAGTGACAAACAATCTATACCTAATTTGTTATTCATTCGAAAGAAAAAGTATTGTTTCATGATATAACATTGAGAAATCTGAAAATAAAATTTAAACTTGGAAGTTGCATGTGGGTTTTTTTTTCAAGAATCCTAGTTTTTGCATAATTTCAATATCCTTATAGCTACAATTATTTTCTAATTCAGATATCTAAAAAAACTTAACGTTATATTATGGAGCTTCTATTTCTTTTTCAAACGAGCTTAGCTGCGTTTTTTTTACCACTAAAAACTGGTAATTATATAGATCATCAACCATCCCAAAACTAAAGTGTTCAGGAGAAACTGAAACATCTCTACCATCAGGTCACCTCGTTTTAGAAGGATGTTTCACTTAGAGCAGCAACATGTGCTCCTCGTACGAAAGTTAATGCAGCACTGATTTCTTATTTGAGTCTTGAGTGCAGAGGTGGTTTTATTTCTTCCAAACTCAACTCCCACACCCCATCAGGGGTATTAAAATGCAAATGCGTCAGTCAATTATATAGCCGCCCTTCGACACATCATCTTCACTCTATGCGCTACAAACAAGCTATGACTGTACGTAATATCTAAAAATGTCTTCTAGACATTTGTACGTGTGTTTTAGGCAAATACATTTTTTTGACATTATTGTCATTTCTGAAGGATATCGAACCCCTTAATATACTGCATAATTTGTTACAGTTTGGTGACAATTATTTTGATGACTAAATTTAGACGGATCTGGAATGAAACCATAGTGTTATGCAATATTTCAAAGTTTATACTTCCGCAAATGACTGACAGATTCTGTTTTCAACTCATCGATATCATTGAGTTGAGTATGATAAAAATAAGTCTTGACGAATCCATAAAAACAAAATTACAAGGTATAAGATCAGGCTCATGTCGTCATCTGAACATCTGTCAAACCACCATGTTAGAAATATTTCATTCAGTTCTTGACCAATGAGGTGGGGTCCATCTTGAATAAAGAAAAAAATCTGAAATTGGTAAAATAGAAAAGGAGGCCAAAAGCTAGACTGGACTAAATTGAGATAATTATAACCATTATCACCCACTTGATCGGTGGCGAGCATTACACCCGGTAATTTCACCACTTGGTAATTTGATCCCCAGTTATTTGATTCCTGGATGATGCACTCAATTAAATATTATGTAAATTTTATGTAACCATGCTATCAGATTTAGGGATAGCGTTTACGTAATACATTCTGGACTCTTCAAATCGCTTAAACATACAACTGCTCCAGCCGCTTCTATATCAGAAATGCCTAATTATTTAAGAGTAATCGTGTACGTATAATAGTGTAAATTTGAATATATTAATACACTATTTTATTTTAATATACTGAGAGTCAAATTACAAAATTGGGTTCAAATTACGGGGAACAAATTAGCAGGTGGTAAATTAATAGGGGCCAAATTACATTTAGTCAAATTAGCTAGCATCGTCGCCCACACGGTTGTTCGAGGTGAATGGAATGGTTTCTCTGCTGTCCAGTGAGGGTTAGTAAAGCACCATTAACCTGATGTTATTGTGAGTATTTACTCCACTTCATCAAAAAGCATTAGAAACTGAAGAAAATTCTGTGAACGAAAAAGCTAGTCTAATATTTTTTCAGCAAATGCCAATTTTGCTTAATAGTCTCTGCATTAAGTTATTGGACAATTTTGAGAGTATATATGGATGGAATTTATGTTTCTTCAAAATTCGTTGAAGTGCTCCATGACTAATATTGAAGATACTACGTATACCATCGGCATCATGCATGCCAAAGAGGAACGGATTATAAAACGAATAGATGATGGGTTCTGCATCCAAAACAGGATGTTAGTTGATAGGTTTTTTCTACTGCTCCGATTGAGTTTAACTTCCTGACTTATTACCAGACTTATTAGAAATTCAGTTAATTTCTACCAAATCACTGTGTAAATCATTATATATATATCACGTATATAATAAATAAAATTCAAAAGTTTTGACAATGTTTTAAAACCGATTGAATTCAATCGATATTGAGGAAGAAATCAGATGGTGAAACGCTAATATTGTACACTGTATAACTTTACAGTAGTGCATTATTTATATTGGAAATTTTGAAAAAAATATTATCACTAAGTTACAAAATTTTATCTATCAAAAGATTAGTTTCATATTACAATTAAATACTTCTAGCTGTTTTTAACGAATATGAAATGTAAGATGTCGTTCAAAATATAACAATTGTGCATGAATGTTGATAACTAGTTCACATGGATAAAAAGAAAAAGCCAATCAATGACCAATGATAGAGCTGTGTGTTTGAAATATCATTTGCAGAGTTTGTTTTTCTCTAAAAGTCTCGGGTTCACTCACTTCTAACTTCAGAGCAAAAGTTTTCTTTAAGCGATTAGTTGGAACTGATATTAAAGGGTACTAACCTTTCAAATACTGTGATAAAAGGTAATTCACCTTTACAGTCTAAAGGGTAATAACCTTTACAATCTGAAGGGTACTAACCTTTCAAATACTGTGATAAAAGGTAATTCACTTTTACAGTCTAGAGGGTAATAACCTTTCAAATACTCTGGTAAAATGTAATTCACCTTTACAGTCTAGAGGGTAATAACCTTTGAAATACTGTGGTAAAAGGTAATTCACCTTTACAGTCTAGAGGGTAATAACCTTTCAAATACTCTGGTAAAATGTAATTCACCTTTACAGTCTAGAGGGTAATAACCTTTGAAATACTGTGGTAAAAGGTAATTCACCTTTACAGTCTAAAGGGTAATAACCTTTGAAATACTGTGGTAAAAGGTAATTCACCTTTACAGTCTAAAGGGTACTAACCTTTGAAATACTCTGGTAAAAGGTAATTCACCTTTACAGTCTAAAGGGTACTAACCTTTGAAATACTCTGGTAAAAGGTAATTCACCTTTACAGTCTAAAGGGTAATAACCTTTGAAATACTCTGGTAAAAGGTAATTCACCTCTACAGTCTAAAGGGTAATAACCTTTGAAATACTCTGGTAAAATGTAATTCACCTTTACAGTCTAAAGGGTAATAACCTTTGAAATACTCTGGTAAAAGGTTATATTACCAATATTTATTTCACAATAATATTATTCTTTTCTAAAGCATCTTATATTATGTGTTAAAATACTCCAAACTATTAATACTGTATATGTTATCATCACTAGCAAATAAAGAGATAGAGTAACTCATTGATAGTCAAACTCTGCAGTGAAGATCTACTAAATAACACAGAGAAGATTCTGATGTCCTAAATACAGTGGCAGCTTTCACTCCTATTCATTCAATGTAAATAGTATAAGTTACTAATTATATGGTAGCTGTGTATACATTTTAATTAGTATCTACACTGCATATCTAAGTTGAGGGAATTTCTTATATTCTTTAGCAGAATAATACGTACAGTTGGTAATTCTTAAAGAAAGAGTTGGAAAATTATATTAATATATTTCAATATACATAATCACTCTAAAATTAATTACTAAATTAAATATTAAAATGATCTAAGATTACATCACAGACTAAGACTTCAGAAGTGAGCTGATAAGTGCATTGATAGAGATATTAGTGCTGCAATTAGCTGCATTGAAGTCTCGTACAACACATCAAAATGTCACCACAAAAACATAGCTCACACAGTGCATTGCAAGCCCTTGTCCTGATAACATGCATGCAAACTGCATTGTGATATTCTTACAGTAGCCAAAGAAGAATGCAGCAATAACCTGACACTAAGTTTAAATTATATATTTTTATATTTTAATTGAATATTTTAATTTAAAATATTTGACGAATAAATACCATTAAATGTTTTTTCAATAAAAAAAATTTATTTACTATCCAAATGTATTTCTTATTTTATTCAAAATGCATTTTAGTCTTACCCATAAACAATGATTTTTTTAGTTTTATCATAAAAAAATTATTTTAGCTTTACCACAATAATGCATTTTATAATTTTACCATAAAATATCTTTTTAGTTTTACCACAGTATGTACTTTCTAGCAGGGCTGGAGAACTGACTATAATAGGCGCAATTTACTTGTGTTGCTTGGGATTCATCTAAGCTCCGGCTCCTGCTCCTGCTCCAAAGTGCCAATATTGGCTAGCTCCTGGCTCCGGCTCCAAGCTCCAGCCTGCTTTTTAGTGTCGTAATTTGTCATAGAGTGCACAGTGCATTGTTTCTAAAGTCACTTGCAGTCGATAACTGCATTGAAGAACTTATGAGCCTCAATGCCTCACTGATTACCTCACTGAAAAGAGCATTAGAACTATTACGAGACTGTGACGTCAAACTAACACTACAACTACAGCGATAGAGGAGAAGGTGTGAAACATTGAATGTATACTTGGAATAAATAAATAAACTTTATTGAAAAAAAAGATATAAAAATTGCTACATGATGCACATTAACAATGACACAATATTTATATTTTACTAAATTTCTAATAAGTTATACAATTAATGAATTTAATATTTTTTTTTTCAAACCCATTTCAAACCAATTTGGTTTTTTGGGCAGTATTAATAAATTTTTGAATCCAATAGAGAGAAAACGCATATGAATGTCTATACATTCTACAACTATATAAACAATAGACAAACGGTAACTCAGAATTACACCCCCTCAGTTAAGAGAAATCAAATATCGACAAGAAATAGAGGAGGTAATGAAATCTTCGGGGTGTACCAATTTTGTTCGTTATTTTAGTTGAATTTCGATGAATTTCGATGATATTACGAGAAATTATTCATAATTTCACAATGTTGATATTTAATAATTTGGAAGGTGCTTAATGTACGCCTTGGAACTAAAGACCATATCGCTGAAGCTGAAATGAAATTGAATACAAGTGACTGGAAGAAGCAGTTTGAAAAGAAAGTGGCTTCGTGAACAAAATCACCTACCAAAAGTCGGTGACAAAGCGCATGAATACAGAAAAGCTATTCTAAGAGTACTATAAAGAGGAAAATGAAGAGTGATAGTAAATGAAGCCTATATACGAGTCTACCTAACACAAAATCTAAAACCTCGTAGTTGAAGAGCATAACCCTAGCGTTATCCTCTAAAACTGCAAGTAGCGTTAAAACAATGATAAACATGGTAAGATGAAAAATGACCATACATAATCCAAATTATAATAGTTTTGGAAACAAAGGACGCAACCCCCTTCTCTTCCATTCACCACAGACAGCTTTAGGATAGAAACCTTGGGGACAAATATGAAGACAATTTTCCTCAATTTCTCAATCAAAATTTCCTCAATCTGTAACTCAACCGAAATTTAATGTCATTTTTAGATAGCACATTCATCTATATTCTATTCATCAATTCTTCAGACAAAAAAACTACAGCCAATATATACTAAACATACAAAAGTTCCATGGTTTAGTATAATTCCAATGAATAAAAGTGAGGAGTGATGGCAAATAAAACATTTGAATACATAATTGAGCTATAATCTCCTTGAATCGAATTGACAATTCTAACTAGAAGATATTAAACATTTTATCAGAATATTAAATATCTGAGAGTATGATAAACTGCAAGTGTGATAGAAAATATTACATTAATATAACCTATGTAAGACTTACTTGCTTTAGATATTGTTATGATAGCCAGGTAAAAAATGAGTGGTATAAATGACTTTTCACAATTTATTTAAGTACTAACTAGTGTAACAACATTATCAATCTTTAGGGAATTGATATATTTTTCCTATTAAATCAAATTATTATGTTAAATCATTATTTCTTGTAAAACCATGTGAATAATATATTACTATGCTACGAACTGTCAAGATAATATTCGATCAACTTCTTGTATAGAAACAATAATTCTTTATTGAATATTCGCATCATTTAATTCCTGTAAGAACAACTTTCTCTAGCATTACCTACTAATTGTAATGCTTGTAGTTATTATAAAATTGGTCTGGGTCAGAGAGTTACCATATTATACTAGAGACATTGACCTGTTCAGTGATACCAGGACGGTCTTAAAATGGACTAATATTTCTTGAGTGTCCAGAGTGACGCAATAGGAGAGGTGTGTGACACAGCTCGCTCCGTCAGTTGTGAATGACTTGCGATGGTGATTAATTATACTAATATTGTATTGAATATATTGGGGACAATTCTAAAGAATTTCAAACACATTTATTTATTATTTTGAATTTATATCAATGTGGTATCATGATTAAGAAAGAGAGCGATACAAATTCTCCAAATTGAACATTTTATGATAAAATAAATGATCTTCAAAATGCAGTTGAAGATATTCCAAGACTATCTTGTAACTACACTACCACATGTTGAGAGGAAAAATTCAGCACCTCCTGTAACTACATAGAGTTATTATTATACTAAGCAGTCACGTGACCCCAAAAATGGATGCACCCAATGCGTCCTCCCAAGATGAGTTAAAATTTTAGCCACTGGCTCACCCCTTGGTCTGGATAAACATTGACAAATCTGTATGATCTGGAAAAATGAAAACTATAAATCATTAAATTAGAATCAGTGACTCATTTCTCTGATAGTACATCATCACAGTGACTCTTTTCTCTGATAGTACATCACCACAGTGACTCTTTTCTCTGATAGTACGTCATCACAGTGACTCTTTTCTCTGATAGTACATCACCACAGTGACTCTTTTCTCTGATAGTACGTCATCACAGTGACTCTTTTCTCTGATAGTATATCATCACAGTGACTCTTTTCTCTGATAGTACATCATCACAGTGACTCTTTTCTCTGATAGTACATCATCACAGGGACTCTTTTCTCTGATAGTGCATCATCACAGTGACTCTTTTCTCTGATAGTACATCATCACAGTGACTCTTTTCTCTGATAGTGCATCATCACAGTGACTCTTTTCTCTGATAGTACATCATCTCAGGGACTCTTTACTCTGATAGTACATCATCACAGTGACTCTTTTCTCTGATAGTACATCATCACAGTGACTTATTTCTCTGATAGTACATCATCACAGTGACTCTTTTCTCTAATAGTACATCATCACAGTGACTCTTTTCTCTGATAGTACATCATCACAGTGACTCTTTTCTCTAATAGTACATCATCACAGTGACTCTTTTCTCTGATAGT